>OMLI01092140.1:0-10700 GCA_900302605.1 Rondeletia loricata
TAAATGACCAATTGGGGCTGCAAAACACTAATTGACTCTCGTCCGCTATTGGATGTTGACTTAACCATTTCCCGCTCATCAAAAAATGTTCAAAGATACATTTTTTTGCCACCTGGTCCACCTTTGTTTATATTCTCCCCAGCACTACAAACAATTTCCATGATTACAGCTGTGTATAGTATGTAATGGTCCTCAAACTTCTATGCATTGATTAGTCAAAATCAAGCTCCTGCAGATAGATCTCTGTTGATCCTTAAGAAACTCCTTCATTTGGAAAGACATATACACTGTTTATTGCCTATTTAGGTCTTGAATAGAACTCAATTTGCTCTGGTCTCGGTCTTGACTTGGTCTCGACCCCCTTTGGACGTGGTCTTGGAATTGACTTGGACTTTACTAAGGTGGTCTTCTTGACTACAGCCCTGACTTCCTGCCACCACTTGGGGCTTGGAAAATGCGAAGTTGCGGATGACGACTCCTGCGATTCAGCAGTGTCGTAGTACACACCTGCAGTCTCTCTCTCTCTCACTCACACACACACACACACACACACAAAACCAATGTTGCTGCCAGTGCAGAAAGCACAGTTCCTATTGTTCAGATTACAAAGAGAGAAAAAAAACCTCCCACACACGACTCACCTCTTACAACAAACAAACCAGAGGGGAATTGTGTGAGCGGTAGTATTCATTTTTGCTGCCCTCTCTCTCTTCCTTTTGGTTTCCCTCAAACTGTGGAAAAAAGACTCATTTTGGTTCTTTTCTTGGTGACTAAATTATACTAAAAAGGCCTCCATCTCAACTTTATGTGAAATTTTCTTTCGTGGCATTGTAAGTAATATTAGCCTATATTCTGTAAGATTATAAAGCAATTTGTACTACTAATCATCAAAATCACATCTGACACTTTCCACCAAAGATATCCTTCTGGTTGCTGTGACAGTTACAAGGTTGCTAATAGAATGATGAGGATCTCTAGCTGAGATTTGGCACAGCGTTCCAATTTTCGTTCTCCTTTCACAAAGTGACGCCATCACACTCTCCCAGTATATTATAGTGATTGTGACCGATGTCCTCTGGAACAGGAACTCCCCATCCTGCACTGAACACACCTCAGGTGTTTTTGATTGCCGCAGTTAATGGTTAGCGGCTGATTTTCTTCCTAGAAGTGGAGTCAACAGTGGAGTCAGAAGACAGGGGACTGATTAGGTATCTAAAAATGTGGCTAAAAAAGTATCTAAAAAGGTTAGAGAGCCCATTAGAAAGCTGCTGAGGTGGGAAAGTTAGAGTATGCACAGCAAAACCTTCCCTGAATAAGTAAAATTTAAAAAATGTAACCTTTTAAAAAACAATTTTGTTTGCCTCGCAAGACAGAGAACGTAATTTAACTATGTTTGCTTTATCTCTTTCCTTGATGCATTACACTTTGTTTTTGTTCTATTTAATTTATTTGTGTTCCCTATTTATTTATTTATTTGTGTGTGTGCTTATTTATTTATTTGTTTTTGTTATTTGTTTGTTTATTAAATACAGTCCTGGTCACTGCAATTTCCAACATGTTTCTGTCCATGATGGAAAAAAGCAAGGATTGAAAAACCCAGATAAAATGGTGGGCGGCTAAAACATGTAACAGCACTACGTTAACCTACATATTGCAAAACAAAGTACTTACAATCATAATGGCAGGCATAATAATTGGGGGCATAAAATCACAGGAAAACAAACACCCTGTTGACCATGATTCACAAATGACTTTTAGAGGTAATAGATGCACAGAGAAGCAGGAATAAGCCAGAAAAACATCAGGGAAAAACCAGATCATCAGAGATCCTAATCTTAACTAGTATTTTGTTGCTTTTTATGTACGTTTTTTATGTTAGCCAGTCAACTTCTACATAAAAAGTGAAAAAAGTGAAGGAAATGGTAAAAGCAAATCACTTTGTCATGCCAATACTGTGGGAATAAGGAGACGGAGTGGCAGCATCACTGTGTGTGTCTATGTAGATGAGTAATATTTCCATCAGCAGGGATGGGGATAGATAACAGTAACAATATCACTGGGAATACCAGTGCGCATACCTGTAGAAGGTTTTTGCTCCTCTAAAAGGTACACAATAATGGAAGAAAATAATATTGTTTACAATTGTTGGTAAAATTGCCCATCTATACTGTGTATCATGGCTTTGAATGTTTGGAACCAACAGTATTTTTACAACCTGTATTTGGTGCAACGTATCCATGAGATCTAAAATGTTTTTGTCGCAGTAGTTATTCCCCACGTTTCCTTGACCTAAGATACTAGACAGAGTATAATAGAAGAAATAACGTCCGTGCCTCATTTGTAAAAGTGTTTTTTTTAAATCTTAGATTCAATCACTTCAAAGAATATGATAAAAACAAATGAAAGTGAGGCTTATCGCATTTGTACCCTGGGCGATGATAGAAATGTGTTTTAGCTTTTTAAATATCACAGAAAATTGGAAAATCTATACAAACTGCTGATTTTGACATCAAGATACCTTTATTCCTGAATCCCAGCTTTGGCTCACGCATAAAGGACATTTTATTATTGAGGTCTACTGCAGCATACTAATCCAGGTGTGCACACGTTTGGATATTATTCCATGCTAACAGTCCTATTCATATAGACATCCAGAGGCTGTTGACAGGGGCAGACTGGCTGAACTCCAGGGCAAGGCATCTGAATCACAACGAAAAGGTCAGTGGTTTGATACACACACACCAATGGGAATGGAGAGGAGAGCCTGGAGGTTTGGAGTGCAGCTGCTGATGTGCACTTGAAGTGAAGCATTTAACCCGGGGGGTGCCGTGCTGGAGTTGACCCCGCCTTCAGACGTCCATGTGGACATGAATATGTTTGAAACCTTTACATGTGTGTGTTGCATGTGTGAGTGTGTATGTTTGCTTATAATATCGATGAATTCCAGGTAAAAGCTGTAGGGAGCCTGCTCACAGCCACAGTTTAAGCAGAGATTGCCCTTTGCAGACCAAACAATCAATCCCGCATATTACTGTGAACCCTGCAATCCGCTGACTATCCTGCGAATACCAAACATGTACCATATGTACCATAATCTAGGATGAGCTGTCTATTCAGGTCATTATACTGTACATACTGTATAATCCTTATTAGATATGTAATCCTTATTTAACATTAAACTACAAGGACATGTATTTACAGCGACAGCCTTGGCATGCAGTTGCAGGGAGGAGGGAGGGTTGGGAGGGACAAACACAAGCTCACCACTGGGAGCTGCCCAGTACAACCACAGTCTTGTACTGAGCAGTTCCACCGGCATAGTTTGGGGGATGAGTGTCCTTCTCACGTGCTACTGCACACACACGAACATACACAGACATATGCATACACACGTACACACGTTTAAATACAACACACAAGCACACGGATCCACACACAGGTGTTAAATAGGAGGAAAGTCTGTGGGGAGCCAGTTGAAGCAAATTAGCCTCATAACTGTATTAGCAGTCAACGTTAAATATGCAGCAATACAATTGGCTCATTGATGCAATTAACTCAGCTACAGTGTCAGCTTTGTTTTGTGTTCCTAGGACTCACAATACTCCACACCGAAGGGCTGTGCATCTTAATTAAAGCATACAAAACATATTTGAGGTGCACAACTTTTATGTCTCTATCGCTATAATGTAACCAGCAGCCATATTCATCATGCACCATCATACAGTAGTGAATATCACATTTGAAGTGTGTTTTGAGTTGAGTTCCAAAATCAGACATCCACCATTTGAATAAAAGTGACACCTACTCTTAGAAAATGATGAAACTGTGCTAGTTTTGAAGGATATTAGATGATTTAGCTCCTGTTGACAAAATAATATCACTTTTAGAGAGCACCCTATATATTTTTGAGATGTTGAAGAATTATTGTCAGGGACTGTTTTTCCCAAAATGTATATAGTGCATAGCATTTTAGAGATGAGATTCATTTATGTCTCAGGGATTATTACCTTTACATTTGTATGCTGGCAAATATATAGTATAGACTTACTCATTATGGTGATGGCGCTAACAAAGGATGAAGTCAGTCTTGGCAAAAGGGCATGAAAATATTGTTAGATGAATGCTGTTTTCATTTCAATTTGGATCTCGCTGCATTGCTTTTCATGTAGGCTCTGAAGAAAGCTGAAGTGCCTGAAGTTACATCGATCGTAGAGGGGAGAAGACTTTTCATGGCCAGTTGTGTACTTCAAAACCGATCGAGGTGAGCTAAGGATATACACTACAGCTGCACAGAGACACAGGAAATGCAGTGCAAAAACACCAGAGCAATGAGCGCTTAGCACCAAAGATGTTGCCAAAATAAAACAAATCTGCACAGTAGCACGTGGCTTTGATGCATTATTAATGTTGAGATCATTTTGCTGTGAATAGCAATTTTTAGGTACTGTAGTAGCTGTTTAGTATGGCAGTCTCTCCTCTTGTGACATTTACGAAATTCGTGCACCATCTACTAGCTAAATACTAGCTTCAGACAGCATAATCCTTCTTGAATATATTCATCTTAGAGCAGCAATAAAAACCCGAAATCATAAAAACAAAGTGCGCTCACTGAAAAACCCCAGAACGTAGCATTGTGATCCCTGATGCTAATCGTCCTGGCACCAGTGTAGCAAGATAGTGATCCATGACGATAGCCATAGAGCCAGTGTAGCAAGATAGTGATCCGTCACTCCTAGACATCATCCAGCCAGGATTAGGGCTCGGGCATTTCATGCAAAAAACGAGGATTTCTAGGATTACCACTTTAAAGAGGTACTTGTTGCTGCAAACTGAATTGGGAAGAGGTGGGTAGTAACGTGCTACATTTACTCCGTTACACTTACTTAAGTAACTTTTTGAATAAATTATACTTGAGTTGTTTTAACGGAGGATACTTTTTACCCTTACACAAGTATATTTGTAAAGACAAAAATGTACTTTTACTCCGTTACATTCGGCTACCTTTTTTAATTATTTTTTACGGCCTACATGGCCCCTCATATTATTGCATCGATTACATTGCAAATGCCTTACCTACAGCCAACTCAAAACCACAACCTCCTTCTAAACCTATGCAGTGCACAAGGCATTGAATTAGTTGCTTTCATCAAAACTGACTAAAACATTTTTCACACTCATTCACTTACACATTTCCGCCCTTTATGCCAAAAATCACTGCAGGAAATCAGAATATATTAGAAAATAGGGCAGTGGATATAGCCTATAAATAGTGCAATATGGGGCTTTGTGTTAAAGGAGCTTCTTTTGATTTGACGTGAGCAGTGGCAGCTGTTTGATGTGAGCAGAGACGCTGTCTGTATCCTCACAAATTAGGACAGATATATTTGCAGGAATGGATTATGCCACAATGGCTCCATTTGATTTGATCTGATTTAATTTGATGTTTTGTGTATTTGCCATGTGTCTTTGCCTAGTGAAAGAACACTCTACTGTCAAGGGCAAATCTGTGTTAACTTACTGGTATGGAAACCGATGACAAGAAAGAAGTGACGGACACCAAAACGTTATTTTCTCTCATAAAAGGAACTAGCCATTGGACTTTTTTTGACACTGTGGTTTCAGTGTCTTGATGTGTTTTCTGCAACATATGGAGAGAAATAGTTTGACGTGCTACAACATGTCTTTATAAAAAAAAGAGAATGATTAAATCTGTCTGGGGAAAGAGAATGAGTAATGCTCTTCCCTCTCTCAACACCTACTGTTGACGCGCCCCTGAGCGAGACACTCAGCCCCCAAATGCTTCAATGGAGCTGCTCAGCAGCCAACAGTAGAAAACTGGTTGCACTAAGCAGCTCCCAGGTGTCGCAGTGTCACACTGTATCAATGTGAAGATTGTGAAACAAGAAAGATGAGAAGAAAACTATCAAGACTGTAATGTCAGAAAATTTGGACTCTTGCACGAAAAAGTGAAAAGCTTTTATTTGGCAGCTAGTTCATACTGGGACATTCAAATCCACTATTCTATTAAGGTTAAAAAAGGTTTTGAACTCGTCTTGGTCCATGTGTTGCTGTATTCTCTCCCCAAAGAGCACCTTCTTCACCTGTATGGTTCCACACTGCAGCGCTTTTGTCTGCATCTTTTTCTTACCAGAAGAATAGGTCTGTGTCATTTTGTTGAAATGAAAAAGTCAGTGTACCCTGTGCATTGGATTTGCTGTCATAGATTCTGCTCAATTTCTGGTGCACTATTAAATATGTCTTCACCCTCTACGGTATAATGTTGCCTTGAGGCAACATACCCATTTGGGGCCTTCTACACACCCACAGAACATCTTGAACCATAATGTAATGCTTTATAAGGAAGGCAGGATCCTAAAGAAGCCAATACAAACCTTATATTTAGTCACATAACCCACTTGCTCCCATTTTGAGGTCTCTTTCTGCCACCTTCAACATGTGCTGCATTGCAGCTCCCCAAATATTGTCTTGAAAAAGATTTTTTTGGTCATGTTTCATCACAACTGTAGGTGAGCAAAGATTGAATAATTGAATCGTATTTATATGGAAAATTGCTAAATGTGCATGTTGCCTCAAAGCAACATCATACCACAATGGAATCTCAATACACAATCACAATGCTATTATGTATTAAGTATAGTATAATAGTTTAAGTATCATAGTCAACATAATTAGAATTTTCTACATTATTTCAACAATTTAACCTTAACAGACATGATGTGATGAACACATCAGGCGCATTAGAGATAGATTTAGATCAATTTCTATACATTGACCGACTTTTGACTTTGTTGCGGCCGTGCTGATATTGTGGCGGTGCGCCACAGATGAGCCTATGTATGGGAAACTCTGTCCGTCGCAGCAGAGCTCGCTTGAGCAGCTTCGTCCATGGTGGCGATGGTAGTTAGCATTAGCGTCTACTAACATAGTACCCGGATGTTACGTAAAACACATCACTTCCTGTGCGACACTACTATTTCCTGCCAGTGTACTATCCAGTACACCGCCGCTCAGAATTGGCTGTTCCAGAGAGTCTCATGTTACCTTGATGGTTTCGTTGGAGCTTGGAAACAGCAACTCCAACACTAATAGCAATTAAAAGTGAATGTTTTACCATAAAATCACATAGAGCTTTAAGGTGGTAATATGATTTTGAACAAATTCTGGTTGTTTTTATATATTATATACACACATACTTTGCATGTGCTCCATGAAGATACAGTTTGCATATATTTATATCAGTTATTCCTTTAGAGAATGAATACCGCAATGTGGAAGGAAGAAAAGGGCAGAGTCTGCACTTCCAGCTGAGGATAGTGAGGATGAAATAGGATTTAGTGGTGAGGGAAGACAATGAGGTGGCAGCAACCCTGGAAGGAAAGAGTTAGAGTGCGGATGAGAGTGCAGAGGAAGGGAGTCAAGACCAAGGTGCAGACAGGAATAATCAGCATTGATTATATATGTTTACCCCAGCCCTTCACGCTGGACCGGACTCCTAACCTTCACCTTGCGGCTGATGAGTTCACAAGGCAGCAAATCTCATGCTGCTTCTTCCAGCCACCAGTTCTCACCTATGAGCACCGCTACCATGATCATATGGTGTTGCTTATAAGCTTTTATGAGGCTTCGTAAGCAGATCGTGGTTCACTCATGATCATGGATCGCTATAATCAGAATAGTGTCAAATCTCTCAGAGTTGACTACTTTCTGCTACTTCCTGTACTTTCTTTGTAGTTATAATACATGTAATTTTCCTGATATGATGTATTATAATGTCACAGTGGTGCACATTTTCTTATATTGTGATGTGCTCTTGATGCCTCACTATGTACTTCAAGTGTTAACACGCAATTGTTTCATTTGAGATTTTAGCATGTATCCTGATACTTTCCTGAGAAATCTCACTGGTTTGCAACCTCCTTTAAAAGATCAGTTTATCAACACGGAAATGCTGAGAAGAGAATAGCAACCCCAAAAAACCAATCACTTCATTTGTAGAAAACTGGAATCTTCAGTGATGGGTACTTCTCAGAAGTCAATATGTTTTTCCTCTTTTTTCTTCAATTTTTGTGTTATCCAGTAGCCTTGTTTCGGTATCACAAGTCAACATGACTATAAGCAAGTCATTCTGCCCAAGGATTACCAATGTAAGCTGTCACGCTCAGCTGCACTGTAGATGTGCCTTTGCTTTGCTAAACCTTTTATAATTGCATTTTTTTATTTATGGAACTTCTATTACTGAGCAGAAAATGGATCATGGTTGCAGCTTGGTATATACCCTGTGCATGCATGCAATTTTTAAAACTATCAATTGTGAGGCAGAAAAATGAAATATTTTGATTGCTCTGAATCTGCTTTGCTTGTATGATTTATTATGGGGGGAACTGTCCATGATATCCAGAATTGCAGAAACAAGAAAATTGAACATAATGAAAATAACCGTTTGATCTGACAACTGCCTGTAGCCAGCACCCCAAATAGTTAGCCACAGCTACAGAATCTTCCCACTTTTTACTGCATGCTTGCTGACCTACTGCTGCACTTTTGCACCATCCCCAGGAGGAAATATATATATTTTATAAAAAGCTCTCTTTTCATCCATTGGAAGTTGCAAGGAATGATCTGGTAATTATATGGCTGAGATGCTAGATTAGAAACACTAGATTAGGGGTTTCTTTTACAATATACTAATTAGTTCTACTGTGGTACATCCAAGAAAGAATTGTCTATGGAACTAATGTGGGATAAATGCTGCATAAATGCATGAAGTGACTTCTACAGTTGCTACTATTGTACGTTTCAATATTTCTCAGGATAAATGCAGTCATGTTCACAAATAGGCCCCCGCCCCTTTACCCTGCCAACTACAAATTGCCCTCATATAACATGTTCATTCATGTATTTGTTGCTTTCATTTTAACTTAAAATGGGGAACATATCCCGAAAATAAAGAGCAACCCTATATTCACATTCCATCCCTCCCCAGAGATAATTTGGTGTCACATTAACCATGTTTTTTCCTTGATCCCCTTCCCCCTTCTATTCACTACATTTGTATGATTTGTACTTTTTGGGGTACGACCCTTGGTGCTGATTCTCAAAGCCAAGCATTCACACCTCAAGCAGGAGAGCTACTGTCCTATCATTTACTTGTCACTAAGGTTTGATGGCTTTCTTAAAGTAGTAGTCTGCAAGATCGTTTTTAAAATTTGGTGCTAAGTGGTCATTCTGTGGTGTTTTTGTATGGAGTTAGATAACTGTCACATTCAGAAAGTTTAAAACTAACTTTTGAAAGGTTGAAACTTAGTTTTGAAAGGTTGAAACGTAGTTTTGAAAGGTTGAAACGTAGTTTTGAACGTTTGAAGCTCCGTTTTGAATCTTTGTAGGAAGTAATTTGTACTCATGTTTAAGGTTTCGTGGTCGTAAGGAAGTCTTGCAAACTTGAAATAAAAAAATCTGTCTTTGTAATTCCAGTTTGAATACAAATTTGAATGCTTTTAACTTAATGTTTGTATTAGTCTAATTAATGGTTACACATAATGAAATCACAAAACTTTTACACGCAAAGCTGCAGCACACAAAGTTTCAGTGCTTACATTTCAGAGCTACAGATCCTGGGATTTCTGACAGCGTTCTCCCGGGGCAGAAGTTTGTAACAACAGGGTTGTCAGCTTGTAAATGATAGACAGGGGACCAGGGGGCGGGGCCATTTGCTCTTGACCAGTCATCTACACGGTGTCGAACTTCAAGCCAATCATATGTCTTATTTCCCACTGAAACGGTTGGCATTGGCTGGACTTCCTATCAATCAGTCAAACAAAGACGGCTGCCGCGATGCAAAGGCATTTTTTGCACTAATTTGAGCGCATGCGCATGCCCAGGGCCCCCGACCTTCTTTGTCCGGCCATGCACGCAGCATCATTGTGGAATGTGATTGTTTTATGTTATGGCGGTTGGTAACACAACCAATCTCATCCCAGTTCTAAACGGATATCAGCTACTCAACAACAATCCCGTTTACATGAGTGAAGTATGCATTTCAATTATCCAGAGATAATTATTGGAAATGGGATATATACATATATTTTTTGATAAAAATAACTTGTTTCCTGTCCTGCCACTTTCCAATTTAAAGGGTTAGTTCGGAATTTTGGACATAAAGTCTCATTTACGACTTACCCATGATGTTGTTGATTGATGGAGACCATTTTCAGCTGATTCCATGCTGTCCTTCTTGTGGACAGAGACATGTTGCTAATGCTAGCGCAACCCAATGGTACCGTGGTAGCATCCACTACCAAACGCACTTAAACCCTCCACAGTGCACCCAAAGCAAATAAAATACAACGACAGTCTATCTGGGTTAATTTGAGTGTTTATACCATCATTTTTGAAGTCAAACGTTACTTTTGCATTATCATTCGGGTAGTGTATTGCACCTCTAGGTGGCGATAATGAGCACACGCAGGTGTAAAACAGCAAAAGAAGAAGAACACAGTACCGGTGACTTGTGGACTAGCAACAACAACGTTGCAGGAAAGGATTAAACGACAGTTTGACCTAATAAAAAATGATGGTATAAACACTAAAATTAACCCAGATAGACTGTCGTTGTATTTTATTTGCTTTGGGTGCACTGTGGAGTGTTTAAGGGCGTTTGGTAGTGGATGCTACCACGGTAC
>OMLI01092142.1:0-15100 GCA_900302605.1 Rondeletia loricata
ATTAGATATATATATATATATATATATATATATTTGTGGGATTTGTGTGAAATTTCACAGCTAAATTATACAGAATTATACGTCTGCGAAGATAAACGTAAAAGTCTCTGCAGATCTACGTAGAGGGGTGTTATGGGTAACCGTAGGTCACAGAAGAGCCTACGTGCACATCTCCAAAATCTCAACAAAGCATTGTGCGGTCCTGCGTGTAAAACCAGCTGATTGGTTGAATTGTGAAAACGGATTTCCGTTTCTGGATTTCGTCTATGTTTTCTGTACATTGTGGTTTACTAAATGTGACAGTGGACACGTTAACGTTATACACAAAATCCATACAAGTATAAAAGAAAACAGCCACGTGAACATCTCCGAACGACACCCGTTTACGTGCAGACGGAGAAACATGTTCCAGCCTTAAGGTGTGAAGATTCATAGTTAAATGTAAAATGTTCACAATAGAACAGATCTTTTAGTTCCTTTTATTAATTAGATACTGCTCAATAAATAACATATACAGTATAATTTGTAGAAAATATTTTTCTCAAGTGTTGTAAACCATATGAAGTTGGATGGCTCCCAGGTATCGAGGAGTCAAGTGTCCAATCTCTGACTGACTGACCTGAATTTCCTCTTGATGAACACAGTGCTGTGGTGATAACACTGTGGTAAAAACTATAAAAAGGACTGCATGGGTGGGTATTTTCTTTACGTTGTTAAACACATCTGACACATGTCCAAGGTTGAACAATTAGGATAATTGACTCATAGAAATGAACACCATCAGATAGTACACATGCACAAACTCAAACAATGTTTACAGCCCTAAAATAACTACAAGTCAGATTACAGTGGTTTCATCACATTTGGAGAAAAACGCAACAGTGGTGACTCCCATTCCAAGTGTAACAAATGGGGAAGTGACTGTGGGCAATTAGTATTACTTGCACCAGTTGAGGAGCGTGGTGACAAATGGCCATGGTCTGGAGAGCTATTAATCAACTGGTGTGGCTCTCCCTGAGCACTAATGTACCTGGGATGGACACCATCCTGCAATGTCCAATTTAAAGTCCAGGCCATTTGTGGTGAAGGAGTAATGGCATATATTTACTGAGCTAGTCGAATGGGAGTTGGAAGACTGAAGATGGAAGAGAAAATGGCTGAGGAACAGGAGTGCTGCTAGAAATTCTGGCCCCCCTGACAAGATGCACACCAGGACCCCCACCTCGATGCATCTAACTTCGTACAGCATCGCCTCGCCTCTCTGATTGGCACCCTCCAGGTTGGGGCCCCCTGAAAGTGTTCCCCCTTATCCCCAAGTAGTGGCTGCCCTGCTGAGTAGTAGAGCTTTTATATTTCATATTGTAAATGGTTACAAATATGTGGCATGAACAGTTGAACATTGCTTGTCTGAACCCTTTGGCAATGGAAGTTCAGTGTTTCCCATACAATGTAAA
Organism: Rondeletia loricata; assembly: GCA_900302605.1. NCBI lineage: Eukaryota > Metazoa > Chordata > Actinopteri > Beryciformes > Rondeletiidae > Rondeletia > Rondeletia loricata. Next base: position 1,455 of record OMLI01092142.1, read on the forward strand.
TATCTGGGCGGCCAACCCAAGTAAATGAATAGCCTGCCAAGTAAATGTAAAATTTTCGGGTGCTGTAACGCATGAAGCTGGCGATTCTCACCAATGTAGTTTTCAAATAATCAAGATTTAATGCCGTCAAGTGTCGAAAGGGTGTTAGTTAACTACAATGACCATAATTAATTGCGCCTATGATGCAGCACATCTGTGCTCCTTCGAGTCGTAGTGTGCCTGTGCCGGCACAAACTGAACGGAGAGACAGTTTGAAAAGGAGCCTAGATAATCAGATGGAAGTATAATAGTCAGCTAATGTAGCAATGCCATTATCTTAGACTAGATTGAGAGACTTTAGTGCCTGAAAAAAATGTGAGTTACTGGGCTCACTAAATGAAATGCCAATAGCAAGTCGTCAATAACTACCCCACCCCAACACCCCCTAGTTGAACTAGATGAAATGCTTAGATAATCAAAACGCTTTGTATGTATAATACAATTATTTCAAAATTCTCTATACAGTCTTGTTTGCAGCTGAAATTATTTTAAAGGCATAAGTGTAAAAAATTAATTCTATCAATTGAGTGAAATCAATTTTGCATCAGTGTGTATTTCTTTATGCCTGTTCAGTTAAGTGGTCAGAACCTGGAGAATGGATACACACGTTTCCACAATGGCTGGCCATCAACGCCCTTAATATGTAGGAAACAGCCGTGAAGGCAGAAAACGAGCTGTAACAATACCTGAGCTCTTCAAGAATTCAGTCCAGCAGAATTTCTCAGTCGCCTCGGTCTTGATGCCTTTCAAACCAAGCAGCACAAATCATATAAGGCAGAGAACATTTAGCAAGTAAGTCATAGCGCTCCTAGCAAAGTTCCTGTATCAGAGCTGACATCAAGCTCATGTCTTTATGGATCATGCAATAAATTATCAAATGGCACTTTACTTAAGTACTTAAGTAAATTAGCTATTTTAACAGTTGCAGTTAAAAAAAAATATAATACTGTACATCTGTTAGATATGTGACATCTCAAAATTGTGAAAATAAATCAAACTAGTTATGGTGGATAGATTCATATTAGATTCTTAGGTAAGTGTTTACATAATAATTCAATATACATTTAATATTTCCAAAAAGTATGCTATCAATGCAGTCTACATATTAATCAACAACAATCAGCACGGCATTCTGCGAACCCCTGTGATGTCTATGTAAAAGCACTACAGTGATTACTACCAGGTGACGGGCATAAAATAAATACGCATCTACTGGTCCAGGCTCAGCCATACAGCTGGCCGAGGGCTCTCCTCTAATCTATGAAGGGACACTATTTGCCAAACACGGCTACTGGTGGGACACAACATCCATGGACACAACACAGAAGGCAAGAGCAAGAGCCAATGGCAAGAGCAAATACAAACTGTACTGCAGAGAGTATGATAATGAGGAAAAATGTCAACGCTGATTAATGCAACACTGCAATGAGAGTCAAGGATGCACAGCAACAGACAAGAGGATATTTCATCCTGCAGGGCTTACCTTGGGGCTGGACATAGATTTTACTGCTCTGGGACAGCTACGGAGATAAAACAGTGGGAAAGTCTAGTTAAAATAGAGTAGTAGAGTAGAGAGTACTTTATTGATCCCGAGGGGAAATTCAGGCGTTACAGCAGCATCACAACACAATAACAAATAAAGTGACAAAAAAGTGCCAACACATAATAATCAACACATAATAAATAAAGTGAAATGTTTTCAATCAAGCCATAATTGAAGGCAACATTTTGTTCAAACCAATTACATTTGCCTATTACTAGCTGGATTTCGTTCTTGTTATGGCAGACAATGGATAAAGCCAATTCATGCTCTCGGTACTCTTCAAACTTGGCATATTTGAACAGAATCACAACTTCAAAAAGGGAGTCAGGAGTCAGCAGTCGTCCCTAAATGACGGGGATGAGCCCACAAAATAAATCAGAGGGGATGGAAAGGAAACTGACTGGACGTTATCGCACTAGATCCATCCCCTATGTGTGTTTTCTGTCTCAATAAGAAGCACGGCAATGCCTCTCAGTGCCTGCTCCCGCTGCCTGCTGTCAGCACTAAATGGCTGAGGTAAAGCATGCCATTCGCCTCAATCTGTGGCCTACGGGTGGAATCTGATCTGAAAATAAAACACGGTAATATTGTTTTAATGCCACACTATTATGGGACAGGGCAGGATATTGTGTTTGTGTAGTACAAACCCTTCTGTTTTATTTATTGAAGCTGTCAGCCTGCTGTCTGTTGATGTGCGGTAAAATGCAAACACAATTTTTTTTACTCTCACTTGATTTGTCTTGCTTTTTCATGCTAGCTTTGGAATACAGGAAATAATCAGAGTGAACAAAAAGGTCAAAAGTCTGTCTACATAAAAATCCCATTAATAGTAGTTTTGTCAATCTGTTCAGGCCATAATAAATATGCTGGTGAACTAACTACAGTATTAGACTACAGAAAACCACAGACTCCACAGACTGGACCATGTAAGCATCCAACATCACCCAATCTGCTAATGCTTGTTAGGTCTAACTTGGTCTACGTGATAGGCAAGAACAGAAAATAGTTTAATCATACCAAAAATAGCTCTGCCTCTTCTTTCAGTTTCTCAGTAAATGCAACAGCAAACCTGATCCAAAAACAACAACACATATCATTATCACCACTGTAAGGGTCACACGTGTCATTGTGGTGAAACAACTTTTCCATGCAATGACAACTTTGAAAACAACAGTAGATACAACAGTAAAACACACAAGTCTCCAGGCTCAGACAGAGTAGGTGAGAGTGGAAAAGCTGCTTGTGGTTTGAGGGCAAAAGGATTTAAGGATGAATATACTAAGAATACAAAGAAGAAAACAATGGGAATGTTGAGCAATAGAGAGTGGGGTGATTTTTCATGTGTGTGTGTGTGTGCATTGTGAAATGGGCCGACGAGCTCTGAGTGGTGAGTGAATTTCATGATCAAGGTTTGCATGAAGAGGCATTAACAGCAGGAGGTGCACTGATTCAGACTTCTGAAGTCATGGGACCTGGATCGCACAAGTTGTCCCCGATGGCAATTATCCCCTTAGATTTACTAGACTGTGTTTAAAACCAAAATGAAAATAAAGATATATTGATAAGCCTGTGTGCATAACTTTTCAATATTAAGCTGGGGGAGGAGAGAACACACAGCCTGCACAGCTGGGGCTGGCTTGCATGGTAAAGCTGTTCAACCTCATTCTTTCATGCCAGTAATCCAGGCCGTGGAAGATCTCTCAGGAATCCAGTCCTCATTTTCCCACAGATACTGCTCTGTTTACTATAGGAAGATCTGTTGCTGTTATGCATACACAATTCTATCTACTGTTAATAGATACAAAATAAACTGGACTGCTGTTTCAATGGATTACACTCTAATGCATTGAAACAATTCAAGGATTAGTGTAAAATGTCATATTTTTTCATTGATTTTGGTTATCGTTTTTTAAAATGTTCTTATATTAGTGTTATAGTAATAGCTATAACACTGTTATAAGGTTTAATGCTATTCCTGCACTTGGGCCTTAATAGAGACAGCAGTGTTAGTGATGCAGCTCATTGTTAATATAACCTTGAATTTTTTCTATCATATTATATATATTTATGTATGTATGCATGGATTTATTTATCAATTAATGAGTTAATTGTTATCATCATCATTATTACTATCACTCTTTGGGCTAGTGGGTTAGTAGTGTGTGAATCTTCCTTTACCATCGCTGCTATCTTAAAATGGTAATTTGTGTCAACGTCACCTGGCTTTCAGCAGCACCTGCTCCATAACCACACGCTTCTGCTCAACTTTCACATCTTCATTTATGTCTGTTCCTCCAAAGATAACGCCAAAGGGCACTTGGATGTCTGGTGTAAAAGGTTAGACATAAAACAGAAAGGTCCTGACAATTGCGGGACAGTATTTAAGTTGACAAACTAGGCCGGGCCAATATCAGTTACAGAAATGACTGAAGGTATGGAGAGATGAGTATACAGATCATACGGTAGGGAGGGGGTTCACCTAAGAGCAGCCTGCCTGCTTTGAACAGGTGTATGGCCACCGCACCCTCAAATGGTGGATTTTGAGCTACGAGGTTTGCCACCTCGGCAGAAGACTGGAACTCTGATGCATCTCTGAGCTCACATGTGTGACCTGCAGATTCAATGTGTGACCTACAACCAAATGAGAATTAGATGATGCAGCATAGTGAAATACAAACACGCAATCCACTCTATAATACAATACGGAAACATATGGCAAGGCCTACTGTGTGTGACTGGAATTAAGGAAGTAAGCTGTGGTTAAACAAACTCAGAGTTGCAGTAACATTATCACAAATATGAACACAATCTTTAAATATTGAAGCTTCTATTTCACTCATGAACTAGTTTCCTCAAATGTTTGGGTTTCTTATCTTGCTGTTGTGTTGTCTGAGTTGCTGCCAGCTGTCAGTTTCACTTCTAACATGATTCTTACCTGATTCTCTCAGCTGTAGTGCAGTTCCCACTTTTTGGAGTGAGACAGGCAAGGAAGAGTAATTTCATAACTTCACTAATGTCTGTTGAGTTGACGTGTATACACTGTATTGTAAATGCATTAGAGGACACCAGGTGGAAGAGTACAGCTGGCCCCTGTATGCTGTGTTTATATCTCTGGTGAACTCGCTACACTGCACTATCACATTTCCTGGACCCATAGCTATCAGTGACACGGTCGGTGAGCTAAGCTAGCAGCGAGCAACACGGCAACATCACGCCTGTGAAGTCATGTTTACAAGTCCGTCTCTTATGTGATCCCCTAGAAACACGTGACGGTACGGTAGCTCCATATAAACACATGTACACATCGTTGGCCCTTTTGGGGGTATTCTGTTTTGAGGGTACCATCAAAGGAAATTAGACCGAGTCAAAGCCTGAACACTGACCCAGACATAACCAGAAATAACAATAATATAAGAAGAAGAAAACACACCATCCCACTTCCTTCTCGAGAGTACAGCGTCTGCGTAAACGGAACAAACGTCTAAAGTAAAGGGATTGGCTTAACCTCGCTCTGCAGCGCGGTGTCTCGTGTCTCGTGTTCTATAGATCGTCTCCAGCGCAGGCGCAAACGTGATGGTTTGTTTACTGAGCTGTCACGCGGTAGTACTGTGACAGTGACTGTTTTTAGTTGACGTACTTCTTTTCTCGTGAGTATTGATTTGAGGCACACCAAAGTCAACATTACTGAGGTTAATGGGGAACTTCGGGACGTCTTTCAACAATTACAGGTATCACCAAACTATTACCAAGCTGTCGTTGCTGATATTGTGAATCATCATGCTAAAGCTAGCTTACTTGAGGTTTTGTACAAGTGCCAGTATTACAGATGCTGAAGAAGGAAGCGCTCAGGCTCAGTTTGGTCTCTTTTCTCTGCGTAAACAACGATAATACCTAGATGGCAACGTTTAACTAACCTGTTTGACCTCCTCCATATCTTCTGTGCAGGTTTGAGGTCTTCCAGTAGCCCAGAGGGGAAAGTATCCCAAGCCATTAAGTAGGTTGAGAATGGCTAACAACAGGGATGCCCATGAGAGCACCCCTCTTCTGGACTCAGGGTCTGCAAACAGACCTGCACCATCGGTTTTCCAGGGAAGAAGGCTGGCATGTGCAGCCATCCTGCTGGCTGAATCTTTAGAAAGGGTTGCATTCTATGGCATCACATCCAATTTGGTCCTTTTCCTCAATGGTAGCCCCTTTTATTGGGAGGGCACTCAGGCAAGCCAGGCACCTCTGATGTTTATGGGAATTACTTACCTGATTTCACCGTTTGGCGGTTGGTTGGCTGATGCATACTTTGGGAAATTCTGGACAATTGCTGGTAGTTTGATCCTGTATTTCATTGGCATGCTATTTTTCCCTTTCATTTCAAATGAAAACACAAGGATTAGCCTATGTGGCGAAGAGATGGCATTTCCAGTGCAACCCGCTGAGTGTCTGAGCACAAACAGTACCCCTCCAAGCAATATAACTTGCTCCACCCGCACACCGTATTGTGGGCCAGTAGTCTACAGTGCACTTTTCATAATTGCAATAGGTGTGGGTACTCTGAAGTCCAACATCACTCCATTTGGGGCAGATCAGGTAAAGTATGAAAAGTCTCAAATTCAAATGTCAAAATCTGTCTCATAAAGACCCCTAGGGCCCCAGGGCAGCTGTGGCTATGGCTTACCACCACCGGTGTGAATGTGCATGAATGAATAATGGTTTCTGTAAGCGCTTTGAGCATCAAACTGTGATGGAAAGGCGCTATATAAATCCAATCCATTATTATTATTATTATTATTATTATCATTGAGTTCATTATGGGCTGAAAGGTCTTAGAATGACATTCTGTTCCTGGGATGGGCCTGTATAAGATTAGGCATGTGACATCTTTGATATCAGTCATGCAGTGTGACTGTTGTACCATGACAGTTCAATTAGACATGCGTGCCCCTGCTGATCGTAACCATTGAAAATTAATTTGCCTCATTAAGTTCAAATTTTGGGGCATGGTGTTGACTCAACAACAACCTCTCTCTGTCTCTATCACTGTCTGCCACTCACACGTATGTACACACACACAAACACCAAGCGTTGAAGAATATTTTGTTGGCAGTAAGAAGAACTGTCATATCTGTCTGTTTCTATGACAGAATAATGTTAGTTTATCAATGGGGTCATTGTTTTTCAAAATAATCTAACCAGGAGTGGTTAAAACCTTTCAAAAGGGGGGTGAGGGGTGACTTTGATTATCATTGAGCCCATTGCTGTCATGATATGATTTTCACGTTTCTGTCAATGCTTCATTGGCCACATATTTTGATCATATTCAAACACACAAGATACACAGCACCATACACAAGATCCATACACTGGAGTTAAATTGTTTTTAAAAGGGAGACTGAGAAGCAGTTACATCTTACAGCAGCACACAACAATAGAAATACAGCAATAGATGGAATACAGCAGCTACATTTTTGCAAAGTGCCAGTGATTGTTAAGGGCAAAGACATAAAAGGCTGCATGATCTTGACAAAACATCACGTTTCTTTTCCTGAATATTGCAATTGAAATATTAATTTCAATACATGTGGACACAGGTTTTCCAATAATTGTCCTCCAGTGCTTAGTAAATCTTCCCAACAGTGCCAGTGGAGGCTGTTAATACAAAACATCTGTGCATTTTGAATAAAATGAAAACCACATACAGCTTGATTTGTGGCCAGGAATTCAATTCTGCACTGCACAAGATTATTTTGTTTAGGAAGCTGTCTGGAACACATTTCCGTCTAAGAAATAATTGCACCCTCTTGCGATTTGGAAATTGCAGTAGTCAATGTTGTGGGTTTTTTGATTAATTGTGCAACCTGAGCATAATAGTGATCAAGTTACAGTTTTACTCAGGCTGCACACTGCACCAGGATCGATGCTTCTGTGTAGGCAGCTGGTGGTAGCCCTGATAGATGTTAAAGTAGGAATGAAATCAAAGCAGGATTCAGAAGGGAGGAAACAGTTTTGTTATATGTCTTCTTGACATGAATAATTTATGTCTGAAGGGAACACACCCACTAATACTGAGGGACCTTAGGTAAAAACAAAACATAAGAACTACAAAGCAAAAATACCCTGATATATATATGTAATTTTTTTTTATTGTTAGAATGCTGATTATTTCTCCACGGGGATAACTGCATGTAGAATGGCAAAGTACCATTATGAGAATAATATCATTAACTTGCCTACTGGTGTGGTTGTAAGCTGATGGTATAGGCCATCATAATGTAGCAGATCCTGTAACAATGCTCAAAGACCACAGTAGGCAGATACAGAATTAGAAACAAGAAGTTTCTGCTGTTTATTTCAGTAATTTCTCCCCTCCATGCAAAAATCCCACCTCCCCTCTGTGTTTTGTGTATTTTACACAAAGAACGCCACAAGCATAACGCAACACAGTCTGTCTGCCTTATACATGTAGACTTATACATGCACCGTTGTAACATAGAGATATATTTTCCACGCAATGATAGGACTGTAACAAGATTTCACTACCAGTTACATTCTCATCACACTTAACTACAGTGTTTTCCACTATCTTCTATTAAGTCTTGAATGAACTGTGGTAGCCAAGATAAATGTGACCAACTAACCATGACATTATCGGTTGTTGCCATCCTGTACTATGTGACTCTTAGGTTAAAGACAGAGGACCAGAAGCCACGCGCAGATTCTTCAACTGGTTCTACTGGTGCATCAACTTGGGAGCCATCCTGTCACTAGGAGTTGTGGCCTACATCCAGCAGAACGTCAACTTTGAGGTGGGCTTTATCATTCCAGCAGTGTGCCTTGGGGTCTCCTTCCTGGTCTTTCTACTGGGCCGTGCCGTCTTCATCACCAAGCCTGCTGATGGCAGTGCCTTCACAGACATGTTCAAGATCCTGGGCTTCGCCTGCTGCTCGTCCCAGAAACCCAAGGAACCTAACCTGTTCCGGTGAGAAGGGCAGGTCACCACTGTGTATCAGTCAGTTTATTAGTGCATATGTTGTAGTGATGTGAAAAATGATAGGATTGATTAAACTTACTTGCATGACAAACAGCATGCACAGAATAATTATAGTGTAGCAAGGCCTTCATCAGTCTCAATAGGAAGGCTCTTTACAATAGTGTAGCAAGTATTTTGTGTTCATGGAAGAGTTCTGTGGGATGGTGACTCCGATCCAGCAGAATAGCACAGCTAGGTGTTGCTGGTAGACCTTTATGTTAAAGCCTCCTTTGATCCCCCTGTTCAACTCTTTTTTTCCCACACTGGTACAGGCATTCATCATCATTCCCTGTGGTGGAAAGATATTCCGAAGTGCTGTTACTTGACTTTGAACCAAAGTAGCACAATCGGTTCAAAAACTTGACATAGAATATTTTAAATTGGCCAATCCTGCAGCCTTTCAAGAATTCCTTATTAAGGCATTTTCTCCAGAGATGGGGATTATAGGCTTTAGAATAAAGTTTCTGTCCTATCTTTAGAAGTGCTGTTATTTAAGGGGAAGGCGTTCATGAAAAAAAGGCTGGTTTAGTTGAATTCTAGCCCATGTTTATTGGATATTTACTGGATATTTTGTTATTTTTTGCTGCTATCAATCATGCCGTAGTTTTGAACACTGTTTTCTTTTCCTTTTTGACCAAGGCCCAAACCGATGCTACTGGATAGTGCCAAAGTGACCTATGGAGGGAGGTTCCCAGAGGAGAAAGTAGAGGAGGTGAAAGCCGTTGTGAAAATCCTCCCAGTATTCTTTGCTCTTATCCCATACTGGACTGTGTACTTCCAGGTAAGAACAGCACATGCAAAGTCAAATCAAATCAATTTATGAGGCACATTTCACATAAACTGTGCTTTATAAATTGATGTGTCACACCGCCTTACTGAGCAAGAAAGGACATAAATGATGAGATGACAAACACATCACAGATTTGAAGATGAGACCAGAGGTTTTGTGTGTGTGTGTGTGTGCAGATATACACATGCATGTGTATGTGTTAATATGAGGACTTTATTTGTGTTTTAAATGTTGGATAAGAATGATTTTGCACCAGACATCCTGGTGAGTATAAAGTGGAGAGTTACCCCATGCTGGGACACTAATCTCCTCGTTGTGTTGCAGATGCAGACAACGTACTTCCTGCAGAGCCTCCATCTGAGGATTCCTGATACTGGCTTCAACAGGAACAGCACTGCTGACCCCCACCAGGTAACCCAACGTGGAGAAACTCTCAGTCCAGTTACTTTGTTGTTTACTAAAAACAATAATGGCAATGTAGTGACAACATATGTGGTTTGATGATGTGATTTATCATTTGGCACAACTACTGGTAGACTTTGACATACTTCTTTGGAGATCCAGCTTCCTGTCTCTCTGTGAATAGGTTTGATCTAGATTTTTTGCTGCTGAAACTAAAGGAGTCACTAGGTCACTGACACACAATGGTAGGCAACAGCTGGAGGCAGCAAAGGTTGGTAATGCCTTGGGGATTAAATCAGAATTTAACGCCACAGACTAATACACAGATTAGCAACCTGGCAGTGATTGTATGTCTTCACAGCAATGCCTGATTCCACCCTGACTAGTGTTGCAGGTGTACCTGTGTCTCACTCTGACAGATTGTTCATTGACTTCAGGGAGGCTTTGAAGACTGCTGTACCCTCAATTGCTCCACCAGATATAACGACTCCTCAAGAATCAAAGCTTTAAGAGTGATGAAGTTGGGATAGGTTGGGAAGTGCAGTACTGGTGTTCTGCTTTTTCAACAGGCACAGAAAATGCGAAGTGAAACTTAACAAGGAGCTAGAATGGAGGTAGATTTCTTTTTTCTTCACATGCTATATATCTATTATCAAAAAAGGAACTAAGCCTTTTCTGCTACCAGCCTCTGCACTTCTCAAGATCAAAAGGGAAGTGAGATTAGATGCCTCTGCCTCTGTGATTTGCTCTCTCACCTCACCTGACACATTTCAGTGACAAAACGGAGCAAACTGAGCTTTAAGGAAACAGAGCCCATACTAATATTACTAACTGGGAACAGGAAACAGGAGTGAATCAGTATCGCAATAATTCATGTTGAGATTTGGTTCTAAGAGCACTAGCCAGGTGCAGTGGGAAATTTAAAGCGTCCTTTAATTTAGATGCGTTAAGGAATCTGTACTTGTAGAGTCATCAGTGTGGTGGCCCGCCATACATGTCAAGGATGCACATGAGTTGTAGTCTGTTGTGGGAAGTGGGAAATGCAGCGCCTCCTCCATTGCAGGCTTTGTCTCTTTAACAGTATGCCCACCATGGAGACCTGTGCCTGCCGGGACTCCTCCGTCACTCATGCCAGGCTTTCCTCTGCAAAAGAAAGTCTCACTTAGCACTTTCTATCATTTTGATTATGATAATGAGCAAACAAGGGAGGAAAACACTCTCTAAGGCATTATGTATACATTGCCAGCGGTTACTCTAAGAAATGGAAATTCAATTTGAGAATAAATGGCACTATCAAAAGAGTAAAACTAGAGATGCATCGGGAGCTCAGATGGCACTTAAAATTGGAATTGCAAAATAGATCTAGTAGTTTGCAGTTCTATCTTTGTTCGCTCAACGAGATATAGCCTGAATTTGTAGATACATTGTCTGCTCACAATGGATTTTCCTATCTGATTGATGTGTCATCCAATTTATTTGCAAGGAGTAATTTTTCATTTCAACGATTCCACTATATGGTAATAGATTTAGCCCATTGTGCTGAAAACGGATTTCATTTTTAATCCAGTCTAGCACAATTTGTCTCTCAAACCACTTGCACATTCAGTGGATACGCATGTTTTTAAAAAATTCCACCATATACTTACTAATAACTGATAATTGATTGATTGCTTATTTGTGTAAATAGCAAGTTGATTGTGCATTTGACTTTGTGAACTGCATTAATATTATTCATCTCATCATGTTTAGTATGGTTCTGGCCACCTGGGGGTGCCAAAGCAATATCAAGCCCAGGATACACTCACACACACACACACACACACACACACACACACACACACACACACACACACACACACACACACACACTCATACTCACTCACTCATGAGGAGCTGGACCGGAGTACATTGACATTCTCAGTATTGTTTTTCATGCCTTGTGCTTTTTGCATAGCTTTTCCTCATGTTTCTCCTCTGGATTCCCCATCAGATGACGTTCCGCTTTCCTGCAGCCTGGCTGACAATGTTTGATGCAGTGCTCATCCTCATGCTGATCCCCCTTAAGGACAAAGTGGTGGACCCCATCCTTAAACGCCGTGGCCTGCTGCCCTCCTCCCTGAAGAGGATTGCAGTGGGGATGTTCTTTGTCATGTGGTCGGCCGTGGCAGCGGGTGAGTGCGCTAACAGACATGCCCTCTTTATGCTGTCAAATGAATAAGTAGGCCAGCCAAACACCCTGGTATATATGGTACAAAAACAAAGTTAGCCTTTGTTTACTATGCAAAATGTCACATGCAGTCAGTACTTCCAAGGCAAACAGCACCGCAGATACATTGTCACATCTGCATCATTTGGCATTCTTAGTTTGAATTCTCATCATTGTAGTTTGGAGGACGTTAGAAACATGATATTAAAAGCGGGCATATGTGACACTCATGCCCATATGTGTAGAACTGTTGGTGAGGAATCTTTTGATATGATCTAAGTGTAACTGACAGGTATTTGACCAGCCAGATCTGTTTCTACTAAAAAGAGTTGACTTCATAGTGTTGTTTATTCTGCGGGACAGCAGATAGTCTATCAGAGATGTATTAATTTTCCCTCTATCAAAGCACAACTTTCCAGTAAGCAGTTATCATACAGACCTGGCAAAGGAACAAAAATAAGCCCTTTTCCGCACCCCTGTAGTGCACAGGGGGAGCTGTGGCATCTCACTTTTCGGTTCTGTTTGACTGCACCCGCATCCGACAGCGCTGCTCAGTCCAATTCGGTTCCAGCCTGTGGATTATCTTTGAAATAAAGTCTCAGCCTAGCCTGTCAGTGGGTGCTGCTGCATTGATATATTCAGGCTAAAACGTTTTGAGTGAGACAAGCCTTGAGGCAGGAAGAAAGCAAATCAGTTCCACTCTTCAGAATCAATGCACATTATATTTTCCACAGCCTCTGCCCTTTCCTCCCCCTTAGATGTACTTCGGCCACCCAGAATATGAACACATTCTGTCCTTAGTGACCTTTCGAGCGTTGACTGGTGTGCTTCTAGCAGATTGCTAATTGATACTTGAACAAGCATTAAATCCCAGTTAACAACAGCTCTTAGGAGTAATTCATTTTTAGTGAGGTTGTTAATATTTTGTTCACAATAACAAAAAGTCTAGGGCTTCAATTAGGCCCTAAACAATGTACAGTTCAAAATTTGAAATAAAGCAAATATCATTATCACTTCATTATTAAATTTCCCTCTGGGATAAAGTACTCATCTATCTATGTATCTGTTACCAAAAAAGCATAACAAAGTTATTCTTGCCACTTCACAGTCACTCGACAGTAGAACGAGACAAATATGTAAACTTCACCATGGCCAACATCATGACAGGCCAGCAAAAATACAGAACACATGTTCAGATGTGGTTTTAATGTTGATCTAAAAAGAAGCTTTAAATATTTTCAAATTTGGTAAAAAGCACACTGAGAGCATTATTACCGTATTGGTCCGAATATAAGACAGGGTTTTTTTCCTAGGAAAAAATCTGAAAAGGGGGCGTCGTCTTATTTTCGGGGTCTAGACTTTTAAATGTCATTATACATTCACAACAACAGATCGCGCCAAACTAGTGTTCCCCAAGCGAGCCACCGTCTTTCTCTCTGTATCTCCCTCTCCCTCTCACACACACGCAGCCTGCAGACAGGTGCCACACACACACACACACACAAAAACACAGCGACAGGCGACTGGAGAGGTGGAGAGACACGGCGAGTTACGATGGCAATTTTAAGATCATGGTTATCAACGAAGCAGAGTCATCAAACAACTGCCGAGCAGCAAAGAAATATGATGTTACAGAGTGTAATGT
>OMLI01092156.1:0-11601 GCA_900302605.1 Rondeletia loricata
TTGATCAGCATGGCTCATGGTGTGTGTAATGTCCTTCTCATGGGCTCCGTTTAAAGCACGAATGTCGAGACATGGCTTAAAGCTTAATAGAATACTTTAATACATATAACTGTTCTTACACATGATGAGCGCTAGCGGCAACTGCAATGCATTCGTATCCTTCCCGTGTTTAAGTCCTTGTTAAACTCCGGAACTGGAACACATTTCCTACCGGAGTGGCACAGTGTGGTGCTTTACATTGACCATATATGGTTGAATCTGGGCGTGTAGGGGGCGGGATATGAGAATGATCCACGTGCGCACGTTTCTGCGGGGACTGTGACTTATCAAGGTAAAATTCCCTACAGGTGTGCGTACGCACGGTTTGATAGGTCTGAAAAAAGAATTTGCTCACGCCATTTTCGGCTTTTGGGCGTACGTACACTTTTAGTAAGAATCCTACGCACTGTTTGATAAGTGAGGCCCCAGGGCTGTGAGGCGATTTTGGCGTAATGGCCAAGCTCGGAACTGCAAGTCACGTGGCGCCATGGGGCCCAAAAGTATTTTTTCCATAGAGATACATTAGAAAAGAAACGCCTGTAAAACGGCGAAAAAAATATTCATATAAAAAAGGACTCTTTTAATTACCAACTTTTAAACCATTAGCTCCAAAATGTTTTAAATGCCACCAATAGCTGTATCAAGTTTTTTCTTTCTGTGCACTGTGAACCAATGATCCACGGAGCCAAAGAAAGACCCTAATGCGCATGTGAGTTGGACACGGAAGTAGGAGTCGTCGAAACTTTTTCAGCGTATGCGCTGGGTGAGCAGCTTTTGTTGGAATGAATGGGCCGCCATTTTTCTATACCTCATCCATTAAATAATACATCCATGTATACACCGCCGCTCAGAATTGGCTGTTCCAGAGGGTCTCATGTATGTTACGTCGATGGTTTCGTTGGAGCTTGGAATGGCCAACTCACAACACGAATAGCAATTAAAAGTGAATGTTTTACCACAAAAAAGTCATACATAGAGCTTTAAGTGCCAGGTCCACACCCTTTAGACTAGAGTCTAACAACACCTTCCTCTGACAGTAGAGATACTGTCTTGGGACTTTTTAAACAAGTCATACTCTTTCTATACATATAAAATAAAACCAATGGAGATAGAACATAAAAAACTAAACAAAAAAAACCATAAAACCACTGTAAGGTCCAAAAGTTTTTAATCTTTCCTAGATTACATTAGAAAAAAATTAGAACAAAAGCAGCTCAACTAGCATGCACAACATTTGTCAATAAGCCTCGAGTACTTTGTAGGAGGAGAAGGGTTTGACAAAGTGGTAGTCCAGGTTGCCACAGTGTGGGCATTGCTGGACGTTGCTGTACTCAGAGAAGTACTGCATCCCCACCCGAACGTCCACCACTGGCTTACCGCAGTGCTTACAGTTAAGACGAGCCTGAGGACACACAGGGAAGAGAGGGGGCTTAACTGGTCTGCATTGAATAACCATTACAGGAGGTTCAATTAAAGCTGCACTAGGCAAGATTTTTATGTAAAAATAAAAAAAATCTGTGTAAATCACAAAGTGGGGCTGCAACAGAGAAAAGCGTCCCATCCTTACTAATTGAGACCCTGTAGATTCACCCTATAAGCCAAATTAAAATCTGGTGGTGGGTATGGTCACTGGTTCCAACCACACGAAGTAATGAATCGAAACTTAGTCACAATGAAATGAAAACGAACTTTTTCACTTCGTTAGCAAATTTTTCATGCTATAATACACACATATTTAACCTATAATAAATGCCCCCAAAATGATCACTTTTATTATTATTACTTTTACTTCCTGGAAAACGGTGTATCTTACCTCATCGTGTACCAGTAGGCCTACATAAAGATTCCAACCAATAATACCATCACACATTTTTGAACAATCAATCCCATCAAATAAAACTTTCATCTCCCTAACTGATATTCCATTGAATATCAGTTTTGAATGATCCCTCCCAGGGTTATGTCCAATATCTGCCCCAATATCTTGTTTCAACAGGATATGCATCAAATTAAGGAAGCAACATGCTCTCAAACTGCCATTTCATTGGGACTTTTCTAAATCCAAAAGTGTCGCCTGAACAGCAGTGAGCGAGCATGCCATCCAGAGAAAGCTGGACTCACCAACGACAGCTGAACCGCTTCACCACCTCCACCCCCACCAGACACTAAGGTGGCTTTCACATCTACAGCGTTTGGTCCACACTTTACAAACTTTTTGCCAAGTTCAGATCATTTTGACAGGTGTGAACACGCCATGTGGACTCGGGTCCGGACCAAACACTTGCAAAAGGTTCGCCAAAAATCGTCAGTCTCGGTCCTCTTCCATTCGGACCGTGGTGCGGATCATTTCTTATGTGAAAACAATTTCAATAAAGTCCGACCCAAAGAGGAAATGACGATATGTTCTTTCACAGCGGGTTGTTTGGGTTGTTTTTAGCCAAATTACAGCAAAGAGGAAAGAGTTTATAACCCTAGCTTGGTCGGTATTGTAATAATCTAGCCAGCGACTGTGGAGTCATTAACAATATTCTTTTCTCTTTTTTCTCCATGGTCGGTAAGGAGCCGCTATCTTTGCAACACAGCACACCCACCGCCTCTGTAAATATCTTACGAAAATGAACATATATATACCTAATGCATACATACTGTTGACAGGGGTGTACGTGCAACTCATCGCAGAGGATTACGTCGTCAAATTAAAAGTTAAAAGTCCCCCAGAATACTACAGGGTAGTTCAATGGCAAGCTGTAGCATTATAATGTGAAAACGCCTCTGAGTGCCATTCTAGTTAGATTTTTTTTTACTACAAAATATCTGTCCAATAGGTCCGCTTGATATTAGTCAGTGTGAAATGAACCGGACCAATACATTGTAACAACCTAGCGAACTCTGGTTCGGACTTTAAAAGGACTATTACAGTGTGAAAACGATGTTTAGGTTCGAGTGCAGTGACGTCCTTCCAAAATTCACGTATCTCCCGCCTGGGGCCACCAAAGTGTGAAATTGCCTAGTGCAGCTTTAATTGATCATAATTACTCACGAAATTCTCACAACAAACCTTCACCACTCACAACAAAACCAACTTGGCTGGATGCATTTCCAAAAAGGAATAGGATTTCAAGGATTAGAACTGTGAAATTTCATTTTGTGCTACGTCGAGGCTACTCTAAAGAATGTAAGCCCCTCACTACTGTTGGGTGATAACACATTCCTCACCTTAATATTACTCTGTAATTAGTCATCAAACATATTACTATTTGAATTTCAGTAATAATATTATGGTTACTGATAAAAGTCTTTAGTTTTGTTATCACCCCCTCAAAATATCAGATTGAAGTTGAATTATCCAAAATATATTCCACCTCCACCCCTGATTTGTTTTCATCATAATTAGGTGTTACACTGAGCTAACTTAGATGAGAAATGGCAGAAAAGTTTCCTTTCTTCTGGTGGAAGTATTTCCACTACCCAAATTTTGGAGAGCGGCGGGATGACAAGAACATCAGACATCAGCGCTGTTTTTGGTTTCCCTGATCATTTGCAGGAGAGGGAACTGACTTATTCTGATTTAAAGGGGATACAACATAAAATCTATTTGAGCATAATTGTCCATTTAAAATGATATTTAGGAATGTAAGAAGTGATCAGTGTAAATTGTTAGAATTTTTTTTCTGATTTCGTGTTTTTTTTTTTGCTTTGTCTAGAAGTCATTTTATCTCTTGGCTTGAACAGGCGGATAGTCCTGCCTTCCTCATGCAAATCAACTGATTTGATTGACATATAGGCTAGCCAGTAGTTATCCAGTATGTTGCCGGTGTATTTTGAATGGGCTCGGGCTGATAAATTACGTGACAGTGACAGTAGTTATCCAAATTATATAATCTACGTTGTCATCAAACTAATTAGCATAAGCGTCGCCTGATGATGAAGGCTGCGGACTCAAATACTTTTCCATGGCTAGTAGTGAAGTGTAGTAGTGAAGCGAGCGGCGTTCCTACTAGCTAAACAGCAGTGTGGCTAGCAGCAGGATTACTATAGGGTTGCGCCAAATGTGGCGCATTCCTATAGTAATCCTATAATCAATTGAAGAAGGATACTATACAGATACCACAGCAAAACCAATCAGAACACAGACAAGGCTAATGACGTCAGGAGCCTAGGACAATCTGAATCCAGATTTTTCAACTGCAGTGCTGATCAAGGCATACCTTGTTATTGGAAGTACGTTTAGTGCTTAGAAAAGTGACCATTATTAGTCAATGGCTCATCATAAGTTACATAAAAACAGAATATATGCTTTTTTATCACGATTTAATGTTGTATCCCCTTTAAGGTAAGAGAGGATGCATTCACCAATTTTGAGGGAGTGTAATGGAAAAGTAGTGTAAAGAATTATTGCTCTCTGGGATTAATATGTAATATATGCTGTTGTTTTTAGTAATGAGCCCAACACCAGCCCTCACTGGCACTGGCATCTACCTGGCAACATGGTGAAGCAGCCAGTATGTCGTATGTGTACATGGTGCCTAGTTGGTGCCAGCTCCCGTCCCAGCGTGACTTGCACTTAATGCAGACAATCTTGTGGACGCCCTCTAGACAGTCCACACAGATGGCGTAGAGGTGCATCAGCCTGCCTGTTGGAAATGAAGTGAGTCAAAAATGTGTTAATGAAGTCACTCAGTAAAAAGTAAAAAGTCCATTTGTCTTCAAGCCAGAATGGCCCATTAATTAGCCAGGACCTTATTTATTTTTTCTAGTGAGTGGCAGCTTGATACACCACCTGGTATTTGTACACCTCCTGTTACTGTAGTAATCAATAAAATGACAAACTCCTTGTTGCATCCTTGGCTCCTTACCGTGCTTCCACACTGCAAGCAACATGATCATCAAGTCACCAGAAGTCCATTCATTTCCTACAGAGTTGAGCGACCAGGTAAACTTGGCTGATGTGTGGACGCTCAACAAGCTTGTCGTCCAAGAAAAGTCGGCCACGGCTGAACTTTTCAGTTATCTGCCGTCAACAGCCAATCAGATTTCCGCACTTCATTGTTTCTCTACCGATGTGATTTTGTTCTATGAACAATAGTTCTGTCTGGCAAGTGCAAAATAGACGATAACTTGATTACAGCCATTCAAAGCTTCCCAGTTCTCTACAACTTTTATTTGAAAGACTACAGGAATAAATGTCTCATAAACGATGCTTGGAGAATGGTTGCATCAATTGTTGGGGTCGATGGGAAGCTCTGATGTAATTTTATAGATTTTTTTTCTGTTTATTTTCAATTTATGCTACCTAATTAGTGCTTGCTAGCTATGCTGACTCATCAATATGATGTAACATTTCAAAGTATTGGTCAAATCTTTGTAGCTGCAGACCACTACATAGATCAGCAATCTGAGCCTGTTGCCCCGCCCACAAACAGTCCGAATAGAGCGACCCATCAACCAAGTTGCTCGCAGTGTGAACAAGCAGTCATGATTATGCTTCTCCCCTGCCATTGCTGTAAAAACGTGTTCTTGGTGAACTTGTGTCGTAAAGTCCTAGTAAACTGAGTTATTGCTGCTCAATAAAACTACAAATGCATTTCAATTTCCTGCAGACATAATCAGTGAGTCAATCACTACTCTACAGCTTCATTATTAGAGAAAGAAATGTCTTGGTTCACCATTTCAGGGGTTCTAGCAGACAAAACTCTGCTAACTACCCTTAAAAACAGAAGCAACAGCCACATTGAGAAAAAAATAATGCAATCAAATTCCACTTTTTAACTGTAGAACATGATTCAACCGATTCTCATCAATCTACATCTATATTCAGCCTGACACAAAAGCATGAAAAACTGAATTAGGCCTAATGAATAATCCTTTGATTTTGATGCATATCACTGGCCATACATATCAAAGCTTGTGGACCAGTAGATCAAATAAGCATCACTCGGCCGCCATCCTAATTCACATTCATGTTGTGGTGTGAAAAAGCACGTCGAAAACCTTTTATGTCCAAATACAGAGGATGGACTGGGCCTATTGATGCATTAACCAGGGGCAATTTGTCTTCACAGAAAGGAAAGCTAACACAGTTTGAAGCTTTTAGGTAGTAAGTGATATATAATTGAGCAAAATAACATATTTATGATTAATCTGCCACGATTAAATATGTAACATCGCTTTCCCCCCCCACCAGCAGCAAACCTGGTTGTTGGTGCAATGGAAATGCAGAGCTCACAACAGTATTTGCTATGTGTTTTTCTTGCAGTGTGCAGCAGCGTTGCTTTACAGATTGAACACTGCCCTTAAATGCTTGCAATATTTGCGTAAAACAATCTCAGTTGATGCCATGATCAACTTGAAACCCGGTCTGACCTTGAAGGTGGCAGGGGACGTCGTACTCGATCTCGTCGTGGCGCGAAGGGCTGAGGAACAGCGTCCCATCCACCAAGGGAAACTGTTCAAAAACTGGCAGTGCCCGGTGACACAGGGCACAGTTGACCACGTTACGCTGGCTAGCGCTGAGGGCTGACAGGATAAACCTATAGGACAACATGGACAACTACAGGGCATGGGCAAAATTATGGAAACACCATCATAAAGTCCCCTACAGTGAAAGGTTCTGGTGGCTCTGTGCTTATATTAGGTGCTTTTTCTCTGGTATGGTTTTGGTACAGTCATCCTTTAGAGGACTAGCTATGTTCGAAACATAATGGATCTGAGTAATCAATGTCACCCCATGATTCTTTCCTCACATGATTTCTTTCCCGAGAGGAGCTGGGATCTGGAAAATAAATGCTAGGGCTAAGATGATGACTCAGAGTCTTTATGCTAATAGTGATAAGTATTGACTTTGTCCTCTATCAGATGAGTGGACCAAAATCATGCGAGGAAAAGCAAGGTTAGAGTCAAGATCACTGAGGGAAGTCTTCACAGCAGTGTTTCCAATATTTTGTATGTCTTTTATAACAAACTGTAGGAGAACTGTTGACCATTATTGATAAACAGTGTCAAAGTTCACCACATGCTAGTTGGCATCATATTACCTAGATCACCTAATAATTTTATCATGACAATTATACTACAGAACAGATGCCCTACCTGCGCAGCTCTTCTCCCTGGCCTGCCTGGGCATCGTCCTCCATGCGGACGTGGTACGTGTTGAGTTTATGGCGAGGGATGTGGGCGAGGAGCTCTGAGAGGTCCAGCCTCCTCAGGAACTGCACTGGGTGAGAGTGGGTGCCGTCACCCGCACTGCTAGCGGTGAGGCGGTGGGGAAGTGGGAGGGCGAAGGACAGCGGAAGGGGAAGAACAGAGCCGGGGTCAAGGTGGGAACCACCGGCTCCGCCGGTGATGCCGCCAGAGGCTCCCATCGAGCAGCCCCGACCGAGGGCTCCCCCGGCCAGGAAGTGCTTCCTGTTAGTATCCATGTGGACTGCTGACTTGAGGAACTCTCCCAGGTGACGGGACCCCCGGAAGCCTCCTCCTCCAACTCCTGATCCAAAGGCAGCAGTGGGGGAGAAGAAGGAGAAACCAGTGGGAGGGGACTGTCCTGGGGAATCGCATGGAGACTTCTGCGGAGGCCCCAGAGTGAACAGTCCTCCTGTAGTGTGTCCTCCTCCTCCTCCTGCTCCTCCTCTCTCGGTAGAGTTCTGATGGTCCACTGATTCCCTGCGAGGTAACTCCTGACTAGAGGCCCTGTGGGCAAGTTTACCTCCTCCTCCTCCAGGTGGCTTGCTTTTCTTGGGCTCATCACAAAGCCCATCCCCGGGCCCCAAACCTGCCACACTGGCCCCAGTCCTGCCCATGCTCCTCTCAGAGGGCTTCTTCTTGCGCTCATCCTGCATGCGTTTGACCTGGTACCAGTCTGTGTCTTTCTTCAGGTGGCCCTGGCCACAGCGACAGGAGCAGAATCTGAAGGCCAGGTCGTAGCCCTTCTTGGTCCACATGTTCTGGCGGCACTGCTTCTCGTTCCAGGATCGCGCACGGCCAATGCAGTTGAACTGGACGAGGATGGAGCTCTCCCACTCGTAGAAACACTGTAGGTGCATCCAGTTGCCGTAGGGGCAGAGCTCGCTGTTGCAGAGCACCCGCTGGTAGTCGTCCTTCTCCAGGTCGATTCCCCGACCCAGGCTGCACATGAGAGGGGTCGCACAAGGGGCTTCTGTATGAGAAAATACAAGAAGTGAGAATGTGGGTTCAAAAACGTCTAATTCATTGAAAGTGTGCAGATAATAGCACATGCACTGTTGACTTCCGGAACTAGAGAGAAATTCAAATGGTCGTGATTATTGAGATTAAAGGAAAACACCAAGTGTGTGAGAGATTGGCCCGTTGGTCAACTTACCCATTAAGTGATGAGAACAGACACCAAAACCATCCATGTTAAATCACAGGAAGCTATATTTGAGACCGCTGTGTATACGGCACCCTAAAGGCTAAGCTGTGGTAACTCTTTCATGAGGGAATAGCCTAATTCTGCACCAATATACCGTAAATGCATTAGCTGAACTTTTCACACTCCATCTCCTCCATATGACTCTAATAATCCATGCTCACCTCAGTATCCCTGGCTGCATGTATGCCTACCTCTGCTATATGGATGTGCCTTGGAAAACAGGATGTGGGATATGAAGGAGTCAACCAGGAAAACGCTCACCTACCATGTATCCTCTTGACCAATTAGCTATTTTATATACACAGACAAAACATAACTGCTTGGAAAAGTGGAATAAACACCACGAGTCGACTCAGTTACAACTCCCAGAGTCATTGCGGAGAGCCGACCCCCAACTCACAAGCTTGTTGGAGGAATCGACTCTTTTTGGGTCGACCCTCCACCACTACCAAAAATAAACCTAGAAGCTAAATTGAGTTAATCATATTTCATTTTTAAATTTTATGAATCTACAGGTCATATAATAAAAACAATAACAACTATTTATTACTAAAAGGTCAGCCTTCTAACTTTGGATACTGCCTATGCCCTAATATCACTCAACATAGTGAATGTGCTAAAGTGTTATCATGGAGCACCGGAGCCAATGATCTACCGGGTACACATGGATGATTTTGGTGTCCACATCATGTTCTCTTGGTGTATTCCCTTCAGACATGTGCAATAATTCATGACGCACTGAAGCACACAAATATTAGTAGTAGTACTTAACCAATTAATTTCTTTTTTACTCAAAACATCTGTTGTCACAAATGTCCTTACATTCTGGGTGTGACATCATATACCTAAGTACCTAAACAACATTGTAATTGAACTCTTTCATTCCAACAGTGGCACGTGATTAGTAAGAGCCAGTGGTAACTGCATTCAGTAGAGCATTTTACATCTGTGCCCCAAAAAACTTCACACCACCATCACAACACCATACAGTGCTACAAGACAAATGACAACAGCACCATTAGTACAGTCACACCACCAAATAGTGTAAATACGGTACAATAGCAAGACAATCAACATCACATATCAACACCACCACGAGGTGCAGAAGGCATAAGGTGTAGATGTTAAAAGAGGGATTTCAGTGTCCTTGTTGCTTCATGAGAATTGGTTTATGAAATTCAACGAGGCCGTCCAAGCCTATGAGGAGCTCCTATTCAGTCCTGCCAAATTGTGAATACTGGATGTAAATCAAACACCCCTGTTACGTTGTTGGCATACAGTCTCTACAAGGAGTAACTCACGGTAACACATTGAGTGTGTGTGTGTGTGTGTATGTGGTGATGGTTTCCTCCTTCCTTTTCCTGTACATTATTAGTGCTTTTCTCTCTCTAAGTCACCACAGTGACAGCAATACACTTACAATAGCACTTATAGGCCTACGCATCATTGCACTGACTAAAACTACTGAACTACTAATGTACATAGTTCAATAAAGATGGATGAAAAATTACAGTAAAACAGAAAAATTGAGGTAAACTTTAAATGCATCTTGCTTAGAAATTGAAAGTGAAAGGAATAAATTATCTATATCTTAACATACCACACAGACACAATAAGTGCAGTGTGATCCCAATATGTAGCCTACCTGTAATGCATGCACACACGCTTAATGCAAAAAAAAACAACATGGAGAATACAGTGGCTAAAAAAAGACCTTTTGCATTTCGTTGTGCTGCAAAATTTGGTCAAAATATATTTATGTTTCTTCTGTCAGAGAAGAGAAAGTGCACTGATTAGCACACCCTCTACTTTTATATATAGTGATGGAAGGATGATGGTTTACTTTTTCTTTGTCACCACATGAACTGCAGTCAAATGTCATCCATTAGTGACACAGGTATTCAACAGACAGAAAACACCCTACATCCTAAAATCCCATTAAAATGTGATGAAGGGACCCAGTATAATACTTACTAGCAAGGAAAGTCAATTTTGAGCAATTCTGAAACAGAAAATAATACACTCAAAATGTCCCACTATTACCTAAAGATGAAGAATGAATATATGTTGTGATTTTTATTTTCCCAGTGAGACAATATAGCCCAAGTAAATGCATTTGGAACTAACTTTGCTCTACAAGAAAATGTGCAAAGGGTCAAGGGGGGTGAATAGGCTACTTTTTCTAGCCACTGTTAAGTCTTTGTAATGAAGTTGAACTTGAATGCGCAGACAAGCGGTGAGGTGTCAGTATTACCCTTGAGGAAGGCCACAACCACAAACTGTGGACAAGGTGCGCGTCAGGAAAAGGAGACAGGACAGCTTAGGCCTGTACAGTACATAGCAAATGTTTCATTGATCGTTCATTAATGTGGATGTACAGTCCGCCAGTAGTGGGGTTAAAAGTTGCAGAAACATCATTTCCCAGCAGGAAATTGTATGTCTATTGGTAATATTAGCCCCGATACGTCCCCTTCTCTTCCGTACGAAAAGCTCGTGACGCCAAACTCCATTCGAAAATCTGTCAATTTAAAGTTTTCTTGCTTATCAGCAAATACATTAATACCTGATAGAACACGACATATGACATTTTACTGAAAAATAGCAGCCACTCTTCAATTCGGCTTACATCCAACACACCAAGTAGCACTTATTTCAATAACATTTCAACTTATAGAATGGGTTTGCTTCTTATTCCCACAATCTTCTTCAACCAAAATACACCATGGTGGACCGTAACAAACAGCGTGAACCAATTCGAATAATTTAGATTTTAATGTAATACAGTGCTGCTTGGCGGATCATCTATATGCCGGATTTACCAGAAAACCCTGTCGACTTGTAAAAGGCCTTAAGTCGTGTTCAACCAGGCATGTATGTTTGCCGATAAGCAAGGCAATATTAAATTGCCACATTTTTGAACGAAGTTTGGCGTGAATCTCTCTCCATACGAGAAAGAACGGAATGCATCGGGGGTAGTGGCATTTGCAACGCCGCAATGCACATAGGTCTCAGTGGCACAGACCAGAGCGAGCTTTCCCTTGCATGAATCCGCTGCACCAGTAACTTCCTCGTCTATGTCTGTGTCCGTTACCGTCCTTCTTACCACTTGTGCGCTCGTTTCGGGGTGCAGCCGTCGCCCCCGGTTGCGCCGCCGTGGCTGCGCCTCCTGTTGCGGC
>OMLI01092196.1:0-13608 GCA_900302605.1 Rondeletia loricata
GTGGAGGCACAGTTGGCCTGGCTGAGGGAGGCCAGTCTCTGTCTGATACACCGGTTCTCCTCCAGCATCTTGGAGACGGTCCTAAGAACAGCAAGCTTGGACAGGACAGGAGAGACAGTGAGATTCCCAGGACAAGAAACGGGCTTGGTTGGCTGATTAAAGGGTAGAGTGTGTGTGTGTGTGTGTGTGTGTGAGAATGGGGGGTGATTACTGCTGCAGAGTACGAAAAGGGGGAGGACAAGCAGGAGAAGCGTCCACAACAACGTTGCCAATCTTTTCAATGGATTTAATAGGACACACGCTTACTTTGACCTGTATGGAGGAAGATTCAGGACAAGATGAAATAATTAAATAGTGAAATGTTATCATAAATAAATATATGTATTGTTAAATAAATAATTAAATATATAAATAAACAGACAAATATATAAAATGTATTTGTGTATAATTCATACATTTTTAACTTTTTTTTATTTCAGTGTTTTTGAGTTTTGATTGGTGGTTGAACTCGAATCGATTGTTCATGCCTACTTCAAAATGGTGGCACCCAGTGCAAATGTTTACTTCTGAGATTTTGCATGATATAGCGGCATAGGATGGCTTTTCCATTGTAAACACAAATATTTCAATGTATCCCTCCAATGAGTTGCATTAGAAAATGAAAACATTAAAACATTAACTTCCCTCTTTTTGAATATAAACAACCGACCATTTGAACTCGTATCCTAAATTCCACAATCTTCTGCAATTATGGCCTATTTACATGCTTTAATCTGGTGTCTTCTACCATGTGGTGTATATTTTTAAAACCACTTAAAGGTGACTTTCATTAAAGAATGTAAATATTTACTAATACACAGGACGTGATGTACAAATGCCTTGTGCCATAATCCAGGGCAAGCATTCATACAGAAGTCCAATTCAAATGTCAAAAAAATGATGTACTAACTACTAGGCTAACTAACCCACCAATGGTGACTTACAGGACATCAGGCTACGCCATCATAAATCTACAGGACTATCAGACAGGCAGCACCATTCAGCCACCTAATTTAAATGTTACTGGGTTGAGTGTGTGAGTGAGGGTATGTCATTGGGGTTAACAAGCAAACACAGCAATTATTCACCTACAGTAATTGTATCAGCAAACAGTGAGCGAAGGTAAGGGAATTATACCACGAGGTGAGAGCGGTGTATAACTACCCACTCAAGTTACCATAGCTATACTATCATATAAATCCTGTCTTGTATAGATTTCCATTTTTTGGAAACTAGCTGATATCCTTTCTTTTCAGCCAGAGGGGCTAAGGTACGTTGAATTATTGGGAATAAGGTTATGCTACCAAACCACCATACTAACAGACCAATATACCAGCAAACATCCCACTAAAAAACTGGGGAGAGTTAAGAATAAGGTTATACTACCAAACCAATATGCTAAGCTAATATACCAGCATACTACCCAACCACTATACTAGCAATCATACTACTACTACTCAGCTGACAATCAGCTAATTTCTGTCTGTGTGTGCTGGCCTATCCCTTTCCCATACAAAGCCACACAACTAAGACACCGTTAGCCATTTCCTAACATATGAGCTAACCTTCTCTGACTTGTCTGCCTTTGATATATATATATCAAATTTGGCATTTGCCAAATTAGCAGAGGCAACAGACCAAACTGCAGGAACCACAACTTTAACTTGCCTGGTAATCTTGACCTAGCCTTGCCCTCAATATCTCCTGCCTTAGCTGCTGAATCTGCTCCTCATCATTTAGAACCACCTTCCTGAGCTTTTCACACACTTCTCTAATACCGTTGGAATTGCTTCCTCATCTATGTTGCACCTTTTGTTCACCAGTTTCACCTAAACAACGGAGATACTCCTCGACTTACTCTGCTTAATTTTCATCCTAGCCCAATTTAGCTTATCACTCAATTTGTTCAGCAACCTTTTGGTACTAGGTGCTGTAATGTGTCTAAAATCTTGACTGGCATATGGTCAATTATTTGATGACTTGAAAGAACTATAAATGTTTATGAGTCAGATCATGGGCGGTTAACATTCAGTTCAGATTGAATGTATTTAGCTTCTACTCCCCCCCCTCCTTCTTCTCTGTGGCATTAGCCAACCCCCACATTATGCGTACCTTTCCCTTCTCATTAGTTGCTTTGTTGCTGTTCGGTATCTGGGAGAAAATGAAAACATCTCCTCTCACATAGTCAGAATCAACGTTAGCACCTGAAAACACAAAAAAAGGATGTGAATGTGAGGATTTGCATAGCCTCCTTTAGTCAAAGCTGACAGCTAACCAACAGCTTACTAGCTTATCTAGTTTGACCAGACTGTAAAAAAGAAGGTCCATGTTTATAGTCTAACTAGCTACACTCCTTTTCATGCCAAGGATCCCCAAACAGATCCACAGACACCCATTTGTTATGATTTTGTCGTTGGGAACCCCATCAGAAAAGGTTTTTGTAGTTGACCTGTCATAACTGTGCTCTGTAGGTGAGGTGATAACAGTGAGGAGTATGATCAGCCTTGTGCTGTATATTCCCTCATTGGGGTGAAATAGCTGTGAAATTAAACTATATCTCATTTGGGACCTCCTAGAAGCCCCTCAGGGACCCCTGGAGGTCCCCGGACCCCACAGGCACCACTGCACTAGCTACAGCTAACATGTAACTCTTTAGCTAACAGCAACATTACACTGTGTCTCCTCTCCTTGGCTGACAGCTGTCTTGTTTATCTTCACTGCCAGCTGTGGCATCAATCTTCTCAGTATCTTGTCCTCCTCTCTCACTGTCTTGGGCACCAATGTACGGCTGGGACACTTGGTCAGTTTGAGCTTTTTGGATGACCGACTTCTTTCACCTTTCCCCCGCTTGTTCCCGTTTGGGACTTTCCCGCCCTGACTGCAGCTTGAGGGAAGCTCAGTCTGATGCTCGTCAGGTTGTGGTCCATCTTTTGGACCGGAACCAAGCTTTGAGCCAAACCGAGGCATATAAACAGTCTTGAAGCTAATATCTGACAGCCTTTTCTCTCGGCTGTGGGCTTTCCTCTTCAACTCCACTTTGAAACTGTAGTTAGACATGCCTGGCTGCTTTTCACTGTTGTTAACGTTAGTGTCCGGACGGCTGAGACTTCGTTTTGTAGCTACTGTGTCTGTGTACATCCTGAAGCGAGTCAGTGTAGCGGCAAGCTAGGAGTCGATTCCAAGAAAGAATCGATTCTTCAATTCCAGCCATTTTGGAATCGAGAATCGACTGCAATGCTGTGGAGTCGATACAGCCCTGTGTAGTCCTGAGAAAAGCCAGCAGGTGGCAGTGACAACTGGACAACTTCATGGTTTCCAAAGTGCGGTGTGCGGACCACCAGGGGTCCTTGAGGGGACACCAGCACAATTTCACTATTTTTAAACAAAGTAAACTTACCCTACATTTAACAATTCTGATTAACTAAATATAAGTAAACTTATATTTAAACATGGGAAGTCACAGCTGGCAGTTTCCCAAGCACTAGTCCAATCATCCATTGACAAAACAATGAGTACCATGAGAAAATGTAAAATAATGACTATTTTGATCAGGGGTTTCACTCTACCTACTGTTAACTCCCCATCTGCAGTACAAACATTAAATTCTTCTCAGGTTGGGTTCCTCAGGACAAAACCTTATCAAATCTATTTTGGAGTCCTTGACAAGTAAACGTTTGGGAACCCCCGCTTTATCAATTCCCTGCAATAAATGACTCAGTAGAAATTCAGTGATTGTTACTCTGTTATGGGCAATTGCATTTTTAAGTATTAATGTTGTGTTTAGTGATCACTGGGATCCCTCCATGATTTCATTCATCATAATCAATGAGTCAGCTGTTGCCTGTGTGTTTGTCTTTCACAAGTACACAGCTTTTATCACTTCCATAATAGGAGATTCTAGAAAAAGGTTTGTTGAGACAAAACACGGGAGGTTTAGGTTGAGCTAAATAGCCCTCATCAAGGCCTGAAATAAACTGGGCCTATAAATACCTCTGACCTGATTCAACCTAACCAGCCAGATGTGCCAGAAAACTGCTGTCACATAATAATGGCAACTTACTACACCACTTACTAGACTGAAAAACCTATAGGTAGCAAGCCAACTTATCACAGCCTTCACTGGGACATCTTGAAATAAGGAAAAACCGTACTTCTTGTTTAATAACATTAGGCTAATAATTATTCCTCACAGTTGTTTTATTCATTCAACATCTCACATTACAAATACTTCAAATGTATGCATACAGTTATAAATAGTTGGCTGCAAATGAATATATGACATTAGATCTTTGTTTTACTTCAATACTACAAACCAACTATAAAAACTGACGTCTGTATTATAGCGTAACTTAATCAGGAGGAAAATATAAAAATTGGAACTTATAAATGTGAAATGACTTAATAAAAATCAAAATGATATCTGGTAAAAAAAAAAAAAAGTTAATAAATACAACCTTCCCAGCATACAATTAAAAACTATTGAAATTTTGCAATCAAGTAATACTAACAGACATATCAATATTCTTTTCATCTGAAAATGTGGAGCACAATACAGCAATTAGAAAAACTAGACACATCAACGAGTTTAACACATCACCCCAAAAATATAACAAAAATCTGATCAAAATGATAGTTATACATTTCAATTGAAAATATAGCAAATGCTAAATACATTATTGACCTAGTATATACAATGTTTTCAATCACAGTAGCATGGTAGTAGCAAAATAAGTAAATAAGCACAAAACTAATGTTTAAAAATAAATTCAGGTATAAATTAGAAAGAATTTTTTTTTCTTGCAGACACCAGCATGAACAATACGAAACAAATAATGTGTAAATGATTGCATGATTTATATGGATTAAATGATTTACACTGTGGAGACTTGTTTCTGGAAAGAATAAGTATTGCACATAATGGCTCAAAGTTAACTTGCAACATTAATCACATTCAGGTTATGTCCCAAAGCATGCCACATCACAAAGGGGGTCAAGTGATCAAGTCTCCTCACCTATGTCCTACTGAGTGTCCTCTACATTACAAAACGCATCCAAGTGTTGTCATGGTGTAGTCTGCATAAACAGCATGTCTATGTAAGAAGGCAGACAATATCATGTAAAGAGAGGCTACAAGAGAGGTGATCTCAACGAGAAATGGAAAATAAAGTCAAAGGAAAAAGGAGATCTAGTGCATTACATTAGGTCCTGCATTAACACTAGCCATGTTATTTCTGTATTATATCATGCATGCCAAGAATAACTAGAACTTACAGGCAGTCCCAGAAAGAGGATCTAAATATTTAAACAGCTGTCATTCATTCTGGTGATACAAGGGAAGATTTCACATCGACCAAAGCCAAAACATTTACCCTATGATATTCTTATTGACTACAACTAGAAGCGGAATATCAGAATATATTTTCAAGACTATCAAAATCAGTTTAGAAAGGTCTTGTCATGCCTTAGGATCCTGTAATTATGTTTATTAGGACAGAGGAGAATCTGTGTATGACTGGCTTATGCTAGCCTTGTTTTTTTTCTTCTTCTACAGAATCACACCAATGCACCAGACGATTTTGAGATTTACCAGCACTTAAATATATAAAAGCTAAATTGAAAATTATATTAATATCATTCATTTTTCTTTTTAAATTAAGTTTACCATAAATGCAGATCTCTTAGTAACAAAGGTACAAAATTATTTTTCACCAAGTGAAAAAAATGAGGTATTGCAAAAGGAGTTCTCCCATCTGTGAAAAATGTGCCTAAAATGACTATTGAAAAAAATATTTAGAAAAGTAGTGCATAATAAATGTATATATGTTCATGACAAAATAATCAGCTATAAAACACTGTACAAAAATCAGCAGGCCATGTATAAAATAATATCTTTATCTCTGTGACAGCAAATTCTTCAAAGAGTGTCCAGCTACTACCGTATCCAACCACAACACTTGTGATAGAAGCTCCAGTCATGGTAGAGCGTGCAGTGGTACACCATGAGGACAGCTCAGGGAGACTGGACTGTGCATTCCCATTAGTTTGTACTACATTAGCATGTTAGCTTCCAGTGCTAATATCCCTGACAATATAAAGTGAGCAAATACTACTGCCAATACCTGAGCCCTGAAGGCTATGTCTTAATCAGCTGAAACCCACAATCCGAAACTCAAGACGACTCCAGCCTTCCCCCGCCGTATGACAAGAGGACACACCATTATCCTGACATCCCTCAGATCAACATCTGCTTTTGATGACTTGTTTTAGGCCAATCTTTGGTTTGCCCTTTCTGGTTACAAAGTGTCGATTTTTAAAACCAAGACCTAAAAACTCATGCCAGCAATCTAAAGACATGTGCCAGACTGAGGGGAGATTTTGTTTTGTGACATGGCTAGATGCTATACACTGAACTGCTTGAAAAATTAAATCATCCAACCATCTGAAATAGTGTTCCTACTCTGTTCAACCCAACCATTTGCACTCAACCTTTGGTAAGTGGTACAGTTGTTCTCTAATCTTGCATGCAAAAAGTAAGAAAATGCACCCTTCTTAAACACAACTTCCATAGTTAGTATACTGATTCAGGTACGACAAACCTCACTTAAATTTTATGTTACTCTTGACAACAAATGTAAGCAGCTTTGCCAGCTAACGCAAGAAAAGAAAGTACAGTCAAGTCAGAAAACATCGAAATCCAAATCTAATGCATCCATATGCTCATGCACACTTAAACTTAAAAATTCAAAACATAAATGGGATTTCACTTTTTTCTTAGCATTTACTTCTTTTAGAAGGCCCAATTTTTAAAAAAATAAAAAATTAAATTAAGGATTTTTTTTTAACTTAAAGGAACTAGCAAAAAGAAAAGTGCATTTATTTTTTATATCATAGCCCACATCCCTTCCCTAACTACCCCTTTCTCTCAATCCCTCCCCATTCCCACTTTCTCTCCCTCCCTTGCCCTCTCTCCTCAGTTCCAGCGGAAGGAGATGTGTCGTGGTCGGTCACCTCCCTCCTTCACCAGGGGTTTGTGGAACTCACGGCCGGCCCGGGAGTGGATGGCTGCCCAGCAGTACTCACAGTAGTACTGCAGGCAGGTCACGTTGGCGCAGAAGAAAGGAGCAAACTTTCCCCCGCAGCGGGTGCCCTGGCACTCATCACACAGCTGGTCGTCCAGGACGTATGGCTTCACTTCCACCTGAGAAGGAGGGATAAAATGAGGAAGGATAGAAAACAGTGGGATAAAAAGGAGGTATGGAAAGGGGAGGGAAGTTGCATAAAAAGAGGAGGCCAGATACATAACGGAACAGCCAGTACAGAGAGCAGATATGGCCGGAAATCAACCAGCCAACTTTGAATGCATGCGCAGCTAAATACTGGAAAACACTGAAGGAAAAGCTGCTGCTGAGATCAGATCGACTCACCCGTTTATCAATCTCCCCGTGCTGCAGTTGAACAAATCGGGCACTAATGGCTGCAATGTAGCTTTGCTGATTGGAGAAGGCCACTCGCCCTGCCCCTTTTGGATACTTGAGTTCAGGGTCTGTGTCAATCCCAGCATAACACACTCCCCCATACAGACGGTCCATGATCATGGCAAGCTCCACTGGAATGGCAATACACAAATGCATACAATGTGATGCCAACAGACATATGCAACCAGCAATGCGATATGGTTGGCTCCAGGAGTAACCATAGTGTACCTGCACGCAGGGGACGTGGGACGCCCCCTACAAAGATGGTCTTCCTTGGGTCCAGTGGCTGAGAGCCATCCATCACAAAGTCACTGTCATTTAGGTTCCAGGGCCGGATCTGGACCTAAAAAAAAATAAAGCATATTTTTTGGATTGTGAACATGAAAGCAGCTTGCTGCTAATGTGATATGGATTAACAATTTTATTAGGTTCGATTTGGCTGCCATTGCAGGATGTAGTCAGTGGTGGCTAGGGCTTTTCACTGGAAGCCCTTGGAAATGACAGTGAAATAGGTCTGCCAGCTGGTGAGGTCACATTTACATTACATTACGGCATTTAGAAGACACTTTTGTCCAAAACGTCTTACAATAAGACACCACTTATTATTTGTAGCCTTTTTGTGAGGAGGGCAGACATAACATCCACCTGGGTTATACAGTATAAATATAACCACATAATTAAAATGGACAGAACAGGCATTCCCACTGAAATCAGCATTCTTGATTGCTCATTTGACTGGTGTACTTCAGATGGTTGCTGCTGCATTTCTGATGTTTTGCTATGAAAATGAGCATTGGTACAGTGCATGAAACCTAGAGAGCTGATAGATTAACATGGCAAAGCCATCACTTCACTGAACA
Organism: Rondeletia loricata; assembly: GCA_900302605.1. NCBI lineage: Eukaryota > Metazoa > Chordata > Actinopteri > Beryciformes > Rondeletiidae > Rondeletia > Rondeletia loricata. Next base: position 8,375 of record OMLI01092196.1, read on the forward strand.
TTACAGTGGGAGCTGTAATGAACATTTCAGCTTGGACTGTACACACTCAAAACAAAGCTTATTTACATAAAAGGATCAAAATTCGATGACAGCCATCTTAAGTGTGCTGAAGTAGATTGCACAAAACACCAACAACTGTCCAGTTGTGTGATTCCAATTCTATGATTTTAACATTCGTATCAGTTTTACACTCGCTGGGTGAGACGGGTAACAAAGCATATACGTTTGCAGCCACACAGAATGACACACTCACAGGCTTGTCTTTGATGGTGGGGCTGGAAACACATAGGTAAAGCTTGCCATCCTCCTCAATACAGGCATCAATCAGAGCCTGAACAGAGCTCTCGTCTTGGAACAGTAAGAATGCATATCCTAGAGAGGTTGGACATACAGTAAGACATGCACACACAATAAACAAATACTCATCACCAAAATGTCGTGGAGGGCACAAAAACTATGTTACACTGGTGCAACTCACCTTTTGGTGGGAAATAGGACTTGCTCTCTGCCTTGTGAGGCCAGTCTACAAACAAGTGACCAAATCGACGGAAACTGGCGGTGATTTCATCTGAGAGAGGCAAGGCGACCGAATTAGCAAATGGAAAGAATCAAGCTTATTGGTATAGTAATGGCATTTTGTGACTACTACAGTGCCACCATCAACATTTTATAACGCTACAGACTGATAATAAAATGTTCAGAGTTGGTGAATCAGACACCTCACTACAGTTGTAAACATTATTATGCCATATGCGAGACTTGTCATATTATGATGCAATCACTTGTCATGAATAAATGACTGTAATATAAATAAGATTTTGATCATAATCGACCTATAAACACTACTTTATTGCCATACAAAAACAATTTGATGCCATAAAAATAATCATTTAAATTTAGTTCTCTACAACAGCAATGTAGATTATAAAACTGAGGCTAGTGTAGCGTCCTCTGTTGCCTTGAGATGTTGTCTATACCTTCGTCTATGTCTGGGGGCAGCCCTCCAACAAACACCTTGCGTGAATATCGCTCCACGCGTTCGCCGTTGAGGTGGGGGAAACAGTGGGTGGAGCCAAGGCCAGCAAGCCCCTGGTCACCTGACTCCTCCTCTCCAAAGGAGCGCTCATCCTCCATGGGGAAGAGAGAGGAATGGCCTAGGGGAGAGAATGGATGCTAAAATGATCTGGATTACACATATTGGCTCACCACTACCAAGGTAAAACCCGGATAAGAATTCTTACTGGTTTGAAAATGTGTTTTAATATTACATGAGGAAAGCATTTTTGTACAAATAAAATAATGTTAAGAAACTACATACAGAAGCAGCAATGATTGCGTTTTTGATGACAAAATGAAAATATGATTATTTTACCACTAGCTCTTGGCAAGCAACCCTGGCAAAGCATACAAGCCCAGCAGAAAAAGGGCTCAAACCCGGACAACATTTCAAAGCAGAATAAGCAGTGACACTGAAGTCAGCAGACAAACACAGAGGCCAAACCACAGAGTCATCATGTGAGGTGTCATGGCTGCTTTGTAAATAGCGTTACATAAAACAAGACAAACACATTCACAAGCTTTACCTCGTCTTCTGCCATAACTTCTGGCTGCATGTAAAACAACACAAAACACTCTTGAAATTTATTTTTAAAAAGACACATGGGAAAGTCATTATAAATAAACACTGCTACAGCACTACAAATTTGCATGTATGCCATTTACATACCATTCATAGGTAGAGGCCCATCTCCACCCTGATGAGAGAAGCCATAGCGTCCTACATGACACAAGACAGGACATTTAACAGTGGGTTCATAACACTATCTCATGCAATCTGATTCCCACCCGGAGTCCCAATAAATATATTCCTTTCCCTGAGATATCAGTAGCTCACTAACTCACAAATGTTATGTTGGAATGGATTGAGGTAATGTGCTCTGTTCTATGTCTGTAGGACGATGGGCAATGATTGCACACATTAGGGAAAAGAGTGTAGAGTTAGGATATAGGCAAATCCAATAGTGCCTCAATTCTAATTCAGGTAGTAATTCTGACATGTAGCCTAAGCATGAGTAGTTTGTGTAATGTGATATATAAGAACACCATGGGAATACGTTCACACTGCAGCTCAAATTAGATTTCTCCCCCTGCTGTTCACACACATTTTCATATGTGACCCATATCCGATATCAGTGTGAAAGGACCTGCGTGCTGAAATGACCTGCATGTGCAAATGAACAACAACAAAGTCACCTGTCCCACAGATAATGACGTAAAAATCACTTGGGCCACGTTAATCACTGAGCAATTCCGATCTGACCGTTCAGACTGAGGTCGCATGGCCATGAATCGGATATGTATCGGATTTAGTGGTCCAAATCGGAATTGAAAATATCTGATTCCATGTGTTTTTTTCTGTTCACACTGTTCTAAAAACATCAGATCTGTGTCACATATGAGGGGAAAAAATCTGATTTGGGCCACTTTTAACTGCAGTGTGAACATAGCCAAGTCTATGACTTTGTTTTATCCTTGACAACTGTGGTTTTATACACATCAGTAGGTTTTTGATTACTGAGGAAACGCAAAAGGTCAATTAAATAATGGAAAACACTTTGAAGACGAATAGCAGCAGACTGTATAAATGATCAGAGATAAGTTGCAGAAATGAAGGTACGTGCATCAACTGGCCCAAACTAGCATATGAAAAAAGTCTTTCAGTAGATCAGGCTGCTTCCCTGTGATGAAAAAAGTTTCTTTTAAGATGGAGTGTAACTTAACTGAACTGAAATGTTTAATTCATGACAGAATTAGTTAAGCTGTGATCAAAGTGCCCCCACTCAGTCTCCATTAGTGCAAAAGGCAGATTCTGCCATCTAATGATTGGCCCCCAGTACACAGACTGCATGTGTACAATGAAGTCCGGCGGTCAGCACAAAACAATCAATTATCAACATTGTGAAATAATATCTAATTTCTACCCTTTCTACTTGCTGTCAAATACATGCAACAAACGCCTGCATTTATCTACCGCCAGCTGTGGGGGGGGGAAATCCCTTCCTTATTATTGTTAGTGTGGGAACCAACCTTTCAAAGAATCCTGCTCAGCCCTCATAATGTCAATCAGAGAGTTCTCCAGAGAATGCATACTGAAACCATCAAAGGACCGTGTTCTCTCCTGCTGAAAAAGAAGAAGACAACAATTAGCCTCTGCTGTTCCCACTAGGTATGTCACCATCTAAAGCAGGCCAAGCTGCAAGAACCCTGACAGTCTGTTATGATGTTAATGTCTAATAAAACACTGTTGTCCTTCAAAGAGAACACCCCCCATAGAGACCTTCAGTGGAAGGCTTGGTAAACAGAAAATGTTGCCCAGAATATGTTTTGCTAAATCGCCTACATATCGCTGCAATCAAATAACAACTCTACTGTTTCTGATTGCATCAGATAAGAGAAGGCGCTGTTTGAGAGGCTGAAAAATGTGTCCTTCCACTAAGCCAAATTCAAATTAATATCAATCCTAATTGAATGGCATACGATTAAAAGATATATTCACTCCACCGTTTTAACCAATCCAAAGATAAGGAAAGCTGCAGTGACTAAGAAATAACAGAAGTGAGGAGGTGCCTGACTGTGTATCTAACTGGGTTGGGAGCGTGCAAAGCTGCAGTAGAACACAAGACGTCTCAAATCAGGACAAGAGGAAGGCCACGTGATCAGAAGATAAAACTGCTGTTCCTCGACCAAATGATCTAGATAACGACCTCGCATGTAAGTTTCAATTCGTCTGTTTAGTTGGCTTAACTGTCACATATTGTATCAGATGATCTACTTACTGCATCCTGTTTTGCTCAATGGCTTATTTGTTGCATTTGATACAGATGAGCATGTTTAATCGGTTACCACTGGGGGATACACAAGGCTTACTTACAATTTGTGGAGGGGTAGGACTGCAGCCTAAGTTGGTTGGTGTTTCCAAGTGAATGTCAACTAAATTGTACTTAGTTCCTCTAGGCATCCCACCCTATTCCCTTTTTCACAGTAAATCCCTAAACAACAGCCTGAGTATTACCAATGTGACATGCTCACCTGGAAAGGGTAGACGCTGTCACTGCGGCTCATACTGTCCTCCATCCACCCCTTGTGATTGAAGCCAGAGCTATTTCTGGGGTACTTCTGAGAGGGGACCTGAAGGGCAGTTAGAAGAGTTTCATAAAATTATCCTAGATTCAATGTATTGTATAATATAACATCATCAATGAATGCTAGGATCTACTAGGCCTTCATTGGTGACAATCTCATCTACCTGGTTGTTGGGGAAGGACTTCTTCAGTGGGGAGATGGAGTTCAGGGCTGTCATCCCTCCATTGAGCCCCCTGCGGTACTCCCGAACCCCCTGTGTGCCTCCCCAACCACCATAGCCCCCACCAGGGCTCCAGGAAGTGGATGTGGGGGTGGAGGGGCTCTGGTAGCTTCCCCAAGGTGAAGGGGGTTTGCTCTGAGCAGGAGCAAGGTGGGGCAGCTGGGTGAAGGCTCCAGTGCGATGGGGGTGCGGAGGGAAAGAGGGCTGGGGCGGGTGAGGGCTAGCTGGGGAGCGTCGGTGCTGCTGTGGGACCCCCTGGCTGTGGGGATGGTAGTGTTGGGGGTGAGGCGGGGGAGGAGTGGGGTGGTGTTGGGAGACTGGTCCTATCTGGGGGGAGAAACTGCCCCCTGCCCCAAAGCCGGGCCCGGCATGGGGGGAGAAGTTCTGGAACAGCATGGGAGGTCCGTTGGCGTTGGAGCCAGCGGGGCCAAAGAACCCTCCGACGTCCTCCCCAACCACTGGAGACGGGTTGGACGGGACGGCAGGGGACCAGTTGTTGAAGCTGGTCAGTGAGGAGGAAGAGGAGGTGGACTGTGCACAGCTCGTACCCATTCCCAGGCTGTCCTGGTAGTCGAACCCACTGAGCACTGGGGACTCCATCCTAAGCTTCTCCTTCCCACCGCTGCTCTCTAAAGAGCTCTTCTCCAATGAGCCGTCTTCAGGCAGGGGTCCCTCAAGCTCCCCTAGGCCCCCACCAGCCTCCTGCTGGCCTGGGGAGAGGGCCTGAGGCTGGGCCTGGACCTGAGACTTCTCCTGCATTTCCTGGAGGTCCAACGCCTTGGACTTGTCTGACTCCAGAATCTCATCTTGCATGTTACCGTGTTGGGCTACGGCAGGGAACAGCCAAGCACTGCCCCCATTGGTGGAGCAG
>OMLI01092209.1:6357-20316 GCA_900302605.1 Rondeletia loricata
CACACACAACCACTCTCACACACACACACACACACAGAGACACATCTCTACCTCTCCTCCCCGTCTTCTTCGTCTGTCTGCACACAGCTATCCACGATCCTGCGGGGCGAGCCATAGAACACCACGCCCTCTCCGTCCATGCCATCCCTGGTCAACCTGGTCATGGAGCTGTGTTTCCTCATGTTGTTCCTGGTCTCTGCGTGCTCCTCCTGGCTCCTCAGACACATCTCTGATGAGGAGTTGGGGAGCGAACGGGAGCCCATCTGGGAGTCGATGTAGGGGTTCAGGGGCTGGCCGTTCATATCCAGCTGAAGAAGAGAATTTTGCAAGACATTTTAGTGGTGCTAGTTGTTGTTGTTTTTTTTTTACCACCCTGAAGTCAACGATTGAATTGAAAATGAATAGAAGCTTTGCAGCTGCGTCACATATCTCCTAGCAACCATGGAGCTCCACTGGAGAATTGGCTGTGTGTACATGATGGCTAAATATATAACAACTGGGCTAGAAAAGAGAGAGACCTGAAAACAATGTTATGGTGTGGGTGTAGGACAATTCAGTAATGGTATCACTTATCAGTAAAAGTGAAGAGTCTGATAAGGTAGATTTGTTTCAGATGTAGGTTACTGTGACTCAGTAAACTGTCTTGTCTTTAGCCCGAGTCTCTACTCCAAAACACTCTGAGTTGTAGCTTGAGAAGAGTCAGCTCAGTTAACCTGAACAAACTGTTAGCTAGCTAGCTAGCCAGCAGGCTCATTTAGTAAAGCAGCTGATGTTAATGTTAATATGCAACTGCTAGCCACTGCTAACGCTAGCTTCTACTAGATACATTAGCAAGTTCACAAATCAAATGTGATCACAACAAGACAGTGATGGTTAGCTGACCAGATACTATGTTAGCTAGCTAGCAAGCTGACATCATCTAAACACAAAATCGATCAGATGTATCAGTGGCAAAAACAGCTCAGAAATGAACCATGTCTATTCAATTCTGTTGAGACGGTCAAGTTGTACGTTTAGAAACACAATCAGCTGTTCTCAGCCACTGTTGCCTAAGAGCTGAGGACCTCCAACGTGCTGCCAGAGGGAGGGTCACATCACCTGACAGCCCTCTGTTGACTCCTCCCTTCCACTCACCTGCATGCCCTGAGCTGCTGCTGCTGCAGCTGCTGTCTTCTGTCTCTTCTGCTCTTCAAGCTGCTGCTGGAGCTGCTGCTGTAAAGACTGAATCTGGTCCAGCTGGGACTTCTGCTGGGCCAGCTGCTCCCTCTGGAGAACCAGCTGGTTCTCTCGTTCCAGCTGCTGCTGCTGGAGAACCTGGGAGGAGGAGGAGGTGGTGGTGGTGGAAAGGAGAGGGGAACAGAAAAGAGGGGCAGATGGGCAAAAGGGAGAGGACAGGACAGAAAGGTATGAAGAAGTATGGAACAAGAGGGATGAGATGAGATGAGATGAGATGAGATGAGATGAGATTAAATGATATGAGAGGAGGAGATCAGATGAAATCAGATCAGATGAGAGGAGAGGAAATGAGAGAAAAAAAGAAAAGATAAGGAGAGGAAGACAGAAAAGAAATTGAGGGAAATAGAAAGAGGAGAAAAGAAAAGAAAGGAGAGGACAAGGTTGTTGACATTTTTTGACACATCTGGTTGTGGAAAAGAACCAAGATCAAAGAATGCAAACCAAATAACAAGACTCTGAAACTGAAAGTGTGACATGGAGTATGTTATTCTTGTGCCGATGGATTCGTTTTGAAAATGATTACAAGTTAGTCAAACTATACTATTGCAAAAACCAAGCATGGAAGAGCAGCGTAAATGAAGTGCAGCATGTATTGGCAATTGCTGTTGTCAATTGTAAAATGCTCTTAAGAAAATATTCCATGCGTTTTCTCTGTTGCATAATTGACAGGCTGATGCAAATAAGGGGGTAGAGGTTTTAAGCGAGCCACTTATAGTGGCGTGCTTCTATGTTTTGGGTTTGGTGTAGAGTCGCCCTTTTTGGGGGCAAAGTTGTCTAGCAGCGCGATTAAATTGTCTATTGCAATATACAACCTATTAATGAAATTAAGTGGTGGAATTGCCCTTTACGCTTGGCAGTATTTCCATGTACTTCCCCTTATCGGCCACACGTGTCGCTAGACTGCGGAGCAATAGTCCGTCATGATGAGTATTGCCCACTAGATGGCATTATCAAAGGTGAGGTCTGCAAACTATATATGCCTCATTTTTGGCACATCATTTGTTGTACTGTTCCGACAACGTGTTGGAAGACCCCAACGTTCGCTTGAAGAATTGCTTCAAGTTACACAACGTTAATGTTCTTGGCTTTCTTGAGAAGGTAAGTTATCATTTTTCAACATTTGATTGTTTGACTTAGGTTTCTATATTTTGTGTGTGAATATTAGGACAGATATTAATCGCTAGTTTGGATGTTTTTAAGTTATTTGTGTTTTGTCACTGATGGCCTGGCTTAAATGTTGCGACTGTGTTATCTTGTTTTGATTGATTGAGGTCTTTATTGATGCAGTAAAACAAGTATTGAGCATTCAATACAAATAATCTTGATCAAAAGGATAAAAACACAATAAAGCCCTAGAGCTTGTTTCCATTGTGGTCCTTTCATGTTCTCTGTGTGTTTTACGTCTACATTAATTCTGTGAGTTTTATTTTAAGTTGACATGACACAACTGTTTATGCAACATGTTAAGTAGCTGGTGTTACGATTAGGCTTTGTTTGCTGTGAGAGCTGCTTTTTCTTCCTTAACGATGGAAGTGTTGGCTAATGTTAGCTAGCGTTCTTTTAAGTTGTAACGTTAGCTAGCAAGCTAACTTACCTTTGCTACCGTTATTGCGTTTCTCTTAGTAACGTTAGACCGTGGAGGGTGGTAACAATAGGAGACCTTGTTTTGTGTGAGTTGGCTAATGCTTCTGAGCAGTTTATTTCACTATTAATTTAGGTTGTTAATCAAAACTTGATATTGGAGCACTATTCTCTTTTCTTGTTGTGGGCCTTCATTTGTATTGTGATTTGTTTATTTGGTCTGCTTGCTAGCTATCGTTTTCGGTTTGCCTTTGTTTGATTTCAAGGTTAGAAGTTAGTTTACTATGTGAGTTTTAGCTTAGTCGACATTGTTAAAATGATATTCTGTTTATACAGCATGTTGACTAAAACATTACCATTATGGTTAGGCTTTGAGAGAGAGAGAGAGAGAGAGAGAGAGAGCGAGAGTGAGAGAGAGAGAGAGAGAGAGAGAGAGAGAGAGAGAAAGAGAACCCCATTAGTAGATTTGGCCTGAGGCTGAATCCCCTGTGATGTCAGACAGTGTAGTAATGGTCCTGTCTCCCCCTCCATCCCTCGGTCTGTCCATCCTCTCTCCCCTTCCTCCATCAGACCTCCACCCTTCCTTCCTCCCCTCTTCTCTGCTCCATCACCTCGTCGCTTCATGTTATGTCCACATCAACACACCAATCAAATACACACACATTTTAGAAAAACGGCGCAGGTAGTCAGCAGTCTTGACATCGTCAAATAATAATGCCAAGCGAACGTACATTCACATTTCATTAACAAAACTGAATGTGTTGTTTAGGCTCTTCTTGAACAATGTTGTACATGAACTGGAATGTTGGAGAGCGATACCTGGATATCAAAGGTGTGGCCACTCTGTTCAGTGTTGAATGATATCACTAAACCTGTGTAACCGATATCAACATGACTAATTTGACATTTTTCGGTTATTTGTAGCCTCATATTCGTACCACAGGTATTCTGTTCTGGGATTAGGAGAAATTTGAGTCTTTCTTGTGTGACTGCGCTGTAAGAAACAATAGGGACTAAACAAAAGTTGTTTCTCTGCCAATCTCTAACAGAATAAAATATTGATTTCCCTGAGAGATATTGAAATTAATATAGACCTGGAATTCAATAGGATCAAGTCTGCAAAAAACAAACTAAAAAGATCCTATTATGAATGGACATAGAGACGGAAAGGCAGCAACATGGACAGACAACACGATAGATAGATAGATAGATAGATAGATAGATAGATAGATAGATAGATAGATAGATAGATAGATAGATAGATAGATAGATAGATAGATAGATAGATAGATAGATAGATAGATAGATAGATAGATAGATAGATAGATAGAGCTCTGCCCCTTTAAACACCATCACACGGCACTGTTAACTCCCCTGTCAACGACGAGTCCCGACGGGTTGTCTACACGTGAAGACAGTGAGATGGAGGAATGGAAGGATGGCACTGGGGGAAAAGATGACAGGAAATGAAAGAGAATAAAAGTGTGTGTGTGTGTGTGTGTGTGTGTGTGTGTGTGTGTGTGTGTGTGTGTGTGTGTGTGTGTGTGTGTGTGAATGTGGGGGGGGCGGTAGCAGAAGAATGAGGCTTCTCCTGTTTTGGCCCTAATGGTCCAAATGAGGTTGTGGAAGAAGATGGGGGGTTTGGATGGGGAGACTGGGGATGCTGGGTGGGTCCGGGCCCGGAGACTAAGGGACACCAGAGCTCAGTGACTCAGGCTCAACACCATATGAGCTGGCAGCTTGTCACATCCCAGCCCATCACTGAGGGACTGGATAGCAGAGCCTTCCCAATCCCTGTTTCACCACAGAGCAGCTCCCATCACTTCACACACACACACACACACACACACACACGCACGCACGTACACACAGTACTGTTTACGCTGCCATCTTCAACACATGCTCCTTTCTCTCTCATTGGAATATTCATGCCAATTAAAAGCCTGTATCTAAAAATAGACATCTATGATTATGTTGGCAGGGAGTAGAGATTCCGTATGAAAATTAGTTGTGTATTATTAATGAAATTAGTTTGGAATATACAATTTATTCTTACATCAAGTTATTCAGTGGGTTAGGCCTTGTAGTTAAGGTTGTTAAGGTGAACCCATCCCATTTCAGTTGAAACTAATTGAAAATTCTACTGACGTAGGTTCTCATCAACATGGAAAATGACTGTTTCTAAATTAAGGACTGGGGATTATGTTTGTGATTTTGAAATGAACTGTATTCAAATTCCAAATAACTCCCAAAAACCAAGATGATCAGAAACCCTGAATGAACAGAACAGGATAAATGGTCCTGTGCTGGATTTAGTTTACAGATTCTGCCTGTCTGCCAGAAGTGGTTTGAAGGTTTTGAAGACACAAAGCAGACGACAACCCCATTGGATATTTCAGAGTAGATTTTAAGCAGCATACGTTGAAACATTTGCAAATTAGAAAAATCTGATGAAACACAACAAACTCAAGATAAAGAACTCAATAAAACACTGCCATCCCTGTCATGATTTGCCACATATCCATCAAGGTTAAACAATTCATTTTCGTTTCAATTTGAATGATAGGGCCTAATCTGGATATGTAATTCCTTCTGAACATGTCAAACTTTAATCATTTAATCATAAAAAAAACATTCCTCCCTGAGTTCTTCCTTTGCTTTTCTTCCTCGGTCTACATCCATAAAAGTCCATGAAGACTGCCTCCGTCTCGCTGCCTGTTCCCACAGTCGCGATCAGGTCATGTGATCTACACACAGGGATGTGTTGTCACCAGGTAAAGATATCCACCTGCCTGCAATGGAAGAAAATACACCAGCGCTCCTCTCTCCTCGGGCTAGAGTTACAGCTCAGTCTTTGGGTCTTAGCTAATAGCAAACTGAACCCTCACTGATCCTCTGTCTGTTCTGTAAGGCGGCCTCTCTCCTATACCTCTCTATATGTCCTGGTCAGCCATTGTGGCTCTGTCTCTTCCCGGTTTCTTTTCCTCTTCCTCTTCGAGCATTAGGTCTTGTAGTCAAAGAAACAGCCCTGTGAGTGATAGCATCGCTTGCAAGATAAGTTGAATAGTTGGTTGTTGTTTTTTTTATACTTGAAACATGTTCACCTGCTATTTTCAGTGTGCAGCATAGTGATTATTCGTGACACACCAGAAGTTTGTGCTTTGAGTTTGTCTTGGTTGGTGCACACACAGTATTTCAGCATAATATGAATAGTGTTCCCGTCAGAAGTAACATCAACACATGTATGGCTCAGATTGTTAAATACACAGATATGATTGGATTATCCTTCTTTCCACTTTCATTTTAGGTGGCCCATCCATGCTATTTAAAGTATACATTTGAAGTATACACTTTGATAAATGCTATAAATGTCCACCTTGTTGATTCTGCAGTAACAGTCAGAGATGTGTGTGCATCAAAGCTACATCAAAATAAGGCAGTGCAAAAGAGTCCATCTCTGATTCGACTGAGTAATAAAGTGTGGCAGACGCTGATAGTTTGCCATCTCCACCACTCCAGCAGCATTATCAACCATGTTTTGTTGCTAAGTTCTCTTTTTCTTTCTCTTTCTCTTTGTTGTCTTTTGCCTTTTGCCTTTTGCCTTTTGCCTGTGTGTTTGTGTGTGTGTGTGTGTGTGTGTGTGTGTGTGTGTGTGTGTGTGTGTGTGTGTGTGTGTGTGTGTGTGTGTGTGTTTGAGCTAGGGTTAGGCCGATATTGGCCTTTTATTAAATATCAGATATCGTCACGTCGACCACTGCCCATATGATGGTGGTTCCTCCCTGACCACAGCCACATAAAACAGTCTGTAAAACCTGCATTTTCTTTGCACATTTTATTAAATTTTTCAATAATGTTTTGTGTAAATTACAGTAATTCTTCATTTAAAGGTAGTAACCTATCCCAGAGTTTCCCTGCCAGTGAGGTTGGATCACTCTGCCTTAAAGAGCTGTTTTAGTGTCACATGATGGAATGTTTTTGGGGGAAACACTGAATACTTTTAATGGCATGAAAATGGAAAAATTCAAAGATATTGAATATTGGCAAAAAATATCGTCTATCAGCAGCTTCAATCTAAAAATATCTGTATTGGCCTTCAAAAGCCCATAACCCGAGTTTCAGCATACACAGTTAGATGAGGTTTTTCCAGTTTTATTTCATTTCAACATCAAGGTAGTGGTAGGCTTTCTGATTTATTATAATAAGTGCAAACCATGTTATATTACTAGAGTGCTCTGATCTTTTTACAACTTCAAAACTAAACTTTCTTGCACTGGTCAAGTTACCAAATCATAATAGTTGCTGGAACTGTGCAGTCCACCCAAGGCCTCCTCTTCTCGACACTGATATTTTGAGGGATGATTATCTCATGCCTTTCATCACTGTCACTTTATTTCCTGCATGGTATACAAGTGACTAAATAACCCCCTGCCTCACGGTTGAAAAATGCAATGACATAAGCCAAATCCAGAATGTTGCATAACACAAAAAAACGTACAAAAATAATACAAAATTAAGAACATCTATGGAAAGACTATTCAAGAGGCCATGCAGGTTATAATATTAAAATGTGGATTGTAATATCTACAAATATTGATTACACTGCTGCTGAAACAAACAAAAATAACCATTTGGAACAACCAGATGAGAGGATGATGAAGTTGGTTGAGAAAGAAGGGGAGGAAAACAAAGACGGAGGACAAAGCAAGAGAGAGAGAGGAGGAAGAAGCTGGGTATGAGCTTGGAAGAGACGGAAGGAGAGATAGAGAGAGAGAGAGAGGTGTCCATGTCTCTCATTCTGCAAATAAACAAAAAGTAAACACCAGTGGAGGAAACACTGTGACACTCGATGCCGCTGCTCGCTCATCCACCTGCCCACTCAGGTTTCCCAGAAGGCCATTCTGCCGGCCACAGGACAAAAGCCGCGCAAAAAGCCAACACCTCTTCCCCCTTGGGCGCTCGGAGACAAAGAAGAAGAAAAAAAGAGATACAACACCTTTGTTTGTTGAGATTAAAACATGTTGCGTTCTCCACCTCTCACCACCTTCTCTCGCTCTCTCACTGCTCTTCCCTCTCGCTTTCCCCAGAGGTAACTCTACCAGGCGAGAGATGTAACTGTCACTGAACTCCTCTCTCTCCATTCTTGGTAGCTAATAAAATCTGCCTTATTATTTCTGTGTTATCTATTGTTCGGGTGTCATTGTAGTGTGTCTCGTGACACTGTGATTAGCGGATTAGCGCTGGCAGCCTTGGCACAGGGTGAATGGGCGAGCCTATCCTTTTGCTGTGCCTCCTGTGTGATACGGGTATAAAGTTGGTGATATGACCAGACTGATTGTTAATGAGTGAAATGGAATAGCTCTTGACATAAAAGAATGGCCAGCCTTACCCTTCCTTATGAATGTACACTAGGGAATCTGACTCTTGATGATAACAGTTTAGGAATTCACACGTGGATGAACACGAGCGCTATGTGCACTGGCATTTCAAAGGGAAATATTCACTGAATAACTGCCTGATACATGTACCTTGATAACAAAACACTTTAAGGTGTAAGGTACACTTTATGTTTACAGCACATGCCTGGCAAATCAAGCAATACCAGTTTTCTGACACTTGGCATCAGGTCTCCTTATGTCATTCCACTGCCAAGACTGTTATTCCTGTACGTTAACAGTCTACATGTGTGGCAGCGCGCAGCACGACAGGAACACACACATAAAATCCAGCAATCTATCACTACAATGGTAACCCTGGTAGGGAGGGTGGCCCCTAGACACACTCTCTCCACGGGGGGTTTCCGCCAATCTGGCAACCACAGTGGGAGGTCTCACTCTCATCAGCACCGTAGGATACCGACCACTCATCTACCTTTCCTCACTCTTTCTCTCCTCTTTCATTTCCTTTGCTCTTGTCTGCACACTGTAGAACAAACACACACGTACAGACGCAACACAAAACTCAGCGACGTTATTTGACAAACGAAAGATGTCGCAGCGATACATTGTTAATGTGCTTTAGCCGAGAGGAAAATATGAACACAAACTCATAGTTGATTGTGATTTTATTTCACCAACATTGCTTTCATGCTTTCAAATTAACGAGCAGTCCACATTAACATGCCTTCCTTCCAAAAGACAAATAAATCAACCGTAGAAATGATGTGACTTCGGTTATTCAGATACCTGTGAATCTGATTTTGACTTGGATTTATATTTTCCATATTTTGAAAATCTTTTACATTTTAGAGTGTAAAACAGTCACAGACAGGGAAACAGTCATTAACAATTATATTTGTCCTTTGCCCACTCCTACCCACATTCACTCAACACCACTAACACACACACAACACAAACAACACGATTTTCCAGTTGAAATTAGCTGTGCGCTCAGGAGCAGTTACTGGTTTTCCCTACCCAGACTCATTTTCAAGTTCAAGATGGTGCCCAGATGAATAAAGCCTGATTCTTGATTGATGGAGGCTGGTGACCTTGACACCTGTCCACAGCTTAAATAATACATCCATGGCCCACAGTCTAACGTGTTACTCTGAATAGTTATGGCTGTCTCTTCTTGATGGTTTAGACTGTTACGCAGCAGAGACAGCAGCTTCACCAGCAAAGTCTCTGACTTAACTGCACTCTTGAGGAAAAGAAGCCTTCCTCTGTAACATACAGCACTCAAAAGTTAAGTACATATGACGGAATGAGCAGTGGGCTAATGGTTTCATGTGACAGACTTTTCAATAGACGCCTTCCTAAACAGGTCTTTCACTCTTGACACTTGCTCTTTCCTGAGAATGGCGAGTAGATAAAACGTAAGCCTCTCTCCTCAACCCTCCCTCTATCCATGCATCGCCTCTCCTGCTATACAAACAGCAGGCCTACATAATGAGGCAGGGTGAGAAAGTGTAAAGTGGAGGTCTATTGAGAGGCCATGTAAGCTGGCCTAATCCTCCTTCACAGCAGTTGTTGTGTTATTAGAGATGTATAGGTCGTGGATCCTGTGACACGGACCCTATTCACTCCTATAGCCTTCAGCCAGTTTACTGCAGAGAGGGAGTGTTGTGTTAGTAGCAGCTATAAGCCACGGTGGATGCTGAGAGGTGGGACCGTCTTCAGGGACCACACAGGAGGACCCTTTCCCCCAGGGACGGAAGATGAGGTAAAACCTGGTGATGTCTGCCCCAGTTTGACAAAAAGCCTAATGAGCCTATAGCTTGAAACACAAACACCAGAGGCTTCGTAATTCACTCAGCAGTTTAATATTTTTTGGGTCAAAATCTTAGTCAACATAGCTGAGAGACAGAGATGTGCTTTGCAACAAGTGCTCTACTGTGCAGTACATGACAGTGGGCTCGGCTACATGGATCACCATGGCCCAGTAATGATATAGTATGGAATCTCATAATATGGCTATGCCTTTATTTCTAGCTCTCATGTTTATTATGGGGGTAAAAACAGGTGACTATCGCTTTTTTTTTTACTTCCTTTGTGTCCACCACTCCATCCCCCTCATCTTATGTGCCTTTAATTGTCTCCCGTCTACTCTCTTATCAATTGTACAACTACATTTCTGTTAATACATTCATTTACATGGAGAATTTCCTCCCAAATATATTGTTCTTACAGCACCCAGTAAAATACAAAACATTCTACGCTGCTGTTTCATTTCACACTTCACACCCAGAAAAATGGATTTGATACAGTATACAGTACTGTGGAGACACATTTTATAGTACATATTATTCTTGTGCATTAGACATTTCTTTACATAAAGGACACAAAGTCAAACAATGTCAGCAGATACTGCACTTCGCCAATGGCATTGGTCTTTCGACCTTCATGTGCTGAATCAGATTCTTCGATTCAAACACTGAGACAAGGTGGCACCATGCAGTGTGTAAGGCTAAGGGTTCCTACAGTAACTAACTAGATAACTAAAAGAGTTGAGCTCTGTTCAATTCCAATTGAGGAAAGGGATTTTCATTCTATTTTCAAAAACAGCAAGTCATTATAATGCATAATAAATCTGAATAAATGCTGATCACTCAACAGCTGACCTGCATTTTTACTCCCTTTCTAAATGGAAACAGATTCCTCCTCAACCCCGATAATTGCAAACCTACTTTGGCTAGCTGTTGTGGTTTATGTAACATACTGTATGTGTTGCTATTGCTAGCTATATCTAATCAAGCATGTACTGTGAATGAGTGTTTACTGTGCTTGGTGCAGCTATATCCTCCTATGTATCGTACTATACAGTGCTGATACGAGGTAGAGATTCATTCATTTGTAACTGTAAACCATACAACTTTGGAGAATGACAAACCTATTGACATACAGTACAATACAATAGAACAACCATCACAAGGTAGCAATATTGCTTTTGGCTACAAGCCTTATTGCTGGCTTATTATATCACACTAAAATGGCTCAGATGATCATCTGTTAAGACAGCCCACACAAAGCGTTTATATTTTTCCCAAGTATTTTACTTCTCACAACCCAATACAGTGCGTACAGTAGGATTGTACCTCATTCCGCCTGTTCAACCCATTAAACCCTAAAAGTAAGCCCTGACAATTCAACACACCAACTGAATGCACCAATCCCACCCATCCAGAAAACCCAGTGCGCCCATCCCTATCAACAGGGTGTCTGCAAGTTTCATCAAGGTAAAACTAAGACTTTTCCAAACCTTTTGAATGCAAGATCAAATTAAACATTAGGCCAATATAAGGCCAATTTTCACATTCATTTCAGAATGTGAAAATGTGAAAATTGAAAAAATAAACAAAAAAGCGTTTGTCATTTCAGAGTACGGCACTGAAAGACTGCGCTGATTTCTCATTAGAAAAAAAGCGCCACAAGAAACCGAAAATATTTAAATGATGACTTAAAGGTTGTATTTAAAAGTATTCAATGACTTTTGAGGCGTTTATACAGGTAATACAGGTAATCAAACTAGAGATATTTCAAGACACCTGCAGACACCCTGATCTTGATCTCACTGGGGCTGCTCTTTGATCTGGTGTTCCCTGAGCGCTCCAGTGAAGGTGGCTACCCACACATGCAGGGCCGCCCCGGCAGAGAGGGTCAGGAAGAGGAGGAAGGCAACTTGGAAACCGAACCAATCCACCAGGACTCCGGCCAGGGCACTGAACGTCAGCTTCCCCAGCACCTCCAGAGTCGCTAGGAAACTGTAGTGGGTCGCCTAGAGGGGAAAGGGAGTGGAAAGGAAGGATGAAGGGAGAAGAGAGGTGGGAATGATGAGATGGAGAGAGGGGGGGGGAGGAGAAAGAAAAGTGAGAGGAGAAGAGAGGAGAAAAAGGACAAGGGGGAAGTAGTGGGTTTGAGGAAAGAAAGGAAGGCATTGTAAGGAAAAGGGGAGTAAAGCAGAGTGGTATTGCCAAATGAGGGGTCGAGGATGAGAAATGTGGAGGGGAACCGGGGAAGAAAACAATGGTTAAACTTGTGACACTGCAAAATCCCATACTGTAGAAGGACAGCTTAACAGCTAATTTGGCCTTTAAACTGTAATTCAGAAGAACAATTTGCCGAGATAAATAAGGTGTGATTTAAAAAGGTAGGGAGCAAGACCGCAAGTGGAAAAGGAAATGATAGAAGGAAAGAATAAAAGACAGAGCTGGAAAGAGAAAGAAAGCGTGAGATTGTGGTCTGAGACGATGGATGGAGGCCAACCGGAGAAGAGTATCTGATCCCAACCTTAAGGCTCTCGAGACGGAGAGGGAGAGAAAGGGAGAGAGAGAGAGAGAGACAGAGAGAGAAAGGGAGAGAGAGAGAGAGAGAGATTACCTAACCTTCCAGCCTCCTCCCTCTGCCCCAGAGCACAATTCGGTAGCTCACTCCAACAAAACAGAAGGACTCTACTGACACCTATGCTAGTTCCTACCACACGATGGACTAATCACTAAATAAATTGATTCATAAAGCCGATTCTTTCCCCCATTGCAACGAATGTCTTTACTCCTTCCCTCATACGTATATGGATCAAATTGTAGTTCTTTGTTTGTAGTTCTTACTTAAACTGATAGGCTTTTAATGCAGGACCTAGGATTTCTCTTGTTATTTTAGGACCCACCAGTAACAGGCCCACCACCAATTTTGGATGCCAACCCATTGAAAAGAATGGCGAGGAAAGGAGTAGAGTTGATACTGTTTGAGCTGTAAGCCCGGTCCCAGGTCTGTGTGGGCAGGCCAGGCGAGGGTAGAGCACTGAGAGCCTGTGTGACCACAGCTAAGTGGAGTGCCTTTATTCTGAGCAACTTGTTTAACAGATTCTGTTTCATTCTCCTGGGGATCCTTAACAAGCACTCACACTATCAACTTACTGTCACTGGATAGCACTACCTTCAATAACACACACACACACACACACACATGCAAGCTAATGCCCTGATGCGCGCACACGCACACACTGACACACACACACTAAAAAGCTATACTATATGTCATGAGAACCTCTCAAATTAACCCCAGGGTTATCGCGGTGTTCATCATCAGAGGTTGTGATTAGTTTTTTTTCATTGTTATTTATTTTATTAGTAACTGGAACAGGATACTCTCTGCTACAGTCTGTGGGTAGTCTCTGTGATTCCCCCCCCCCTTCTTCTCCACTAAGACCGACAGCAATTTAAATGATAATTTGTCACCTTCAGAGATTGATTGAGTGACGTCTGAGAGGTTGTGTGAACAACGATCACCTCCAGGCAACCATGGCCCAGTTACGACAGGGACAAAAGGAGTTATGTCAAAGAGGGGGTGGAGAGAAAGAGACACGTAGAGAGAGAGAGAGAGAGAGAGACAGAGAGAGAGAGACGTAGAGAGAGAGAGAGAGAGAGAGAGAGAGGGAGAGAGAGAGGGGAGAGAGAGAGAGAGAGAGAGAGGGGGGGAGAGAGAGAGAGAGAGAGAGAGAGAGAGAGACAGAGAGAGAGAGACACACACAGAGAGAAAGAGAGAGAGGGGAGAGAGAGAGACAGAGAGAGACACAGAGAGAGAGAGAGACAGAGAGAGAGAGAGAGAGAGAGAGAGAGAGAGAGAGAGAGAGAGAGAGAGAGAGAGAGAGAGAGAGAGAGACAGAGAGAGAGAGAGACAGAGAGAGACAGAGAGAGACAGAGAGAGA
>OMLI01092211.1:0-13704 GCA_900302605.1 Rondeletia loricata
AAACCTGTTGAATCAACATTCTCTAACCCTGAAATGAGGGCACACACACACACACACACACACACACACACACACACACACACACACACACCGATACAACCACATTCAAACACACCTGCGCACACTTTCACACTTTCACTGAACCCTCACTTTGACCGTCAGCCCTCCCTCCATCTATGTTTTTCTCTCTTCCCCTTCCAGGCCCAACTTCCCTCCTCCTCTGGGTTTTCACACATCCATGCTGAGGTGAGAGGGGCAGATGAAAAGCAGAGGTAATTAGGCTGGCCATGAGTGTGACTTTATGACTGGGAGAGGCTTTGAGCTTTCCCCCTCTCTCCTCCCTCTCTTCCTTTGTTCTTTCCCTCCGTTCTCCAGGGAGCACAAGTCTCCTGCCAACTCCGAGGGGAACGCATCCTGTCATGTCTACACAGGCGACGAGAGACACGTCTTAAGGCACATACACACTAAAACACACGCACACACGCACCAATACGCTATGTATCTGCTACGCACTGAGCTCCGTAAACATGTTTCGATCTCCACCCAGTATGATTGAATGAGACATGTAGGGATGGATTCCGGATATCCTCCCTAATTTGAACATGAGCTCATGGTGCAGCACGATGTCATCCTGTGTCCAAGCATCAGCCTCTAGAGCAATAACCCTGTCGGTCAAAACATCTGCAGAGAAAAATTCATTGAGACCGGGAAGGAGAGAAAGAGAACTATCAGACAAATACAATAAAGATTGCAATAAAGATAGCGAGTCCCTCGTCTGATGAAAGAATGGTTGGATCAACACTTTGAGACAAGACAAAACACAATGATTCATCATTCCTCATTCCACTTACACTTGCACACACATAGATACATGCAGGCCACACACACACACACACACACACATTGTGCACATAAACACTTATAAATCATCACTATTTAATATATAAGACAGTTGCCTTCATGTAGACGGGTTGTGTAAGCCACCCAGCCTGATCCTGATTGTCAAAGTGAAAAAAAGCAATGGAATATCACTCATGGAATTTCCCACAAGGTTTCATTCGGGGTGGCTTATAAACAAAAAGGCATTAGGCTATATGTCCTTGTCTCTGTCTGTCTCTACACCTAGAAGGGGAATGAGACACACAGGGGAGTCTGGGTGGAGGGGGTGGGGGGCGCAAAGAGCAATAGACATGGAGTCATACTGTCTACTGCCTCCAAAGGCAATCAGACAGACAGTGAATTCCCAAGGAGCAGAGACAATTACACTAGGTTGAACCCAACCCTCCGCCCCAGTGTGGGGGCCAAGGGAGACAGACACTCACAGGGGTGAGACACACCAACCAGCCGACCAATCAAACAACCAAGCCTTCCAAAATGCCATTCTCTCCTCCTTCATCCTTCCTCACTTCTGACTCTTTCTCTTCATTGTGCCTTTTCTCATATAATGCTCATGGCGGAGGCCCTCATGTATCCCTATTCTGCCTTAGGTTGTGGTTTCTGTCACTCTGTTTCTCTCTCATACACTCACACACACACACACGACACTCTCTCCCAGGACAGGGGGTCAGGAGAGTTCCTGGTAGATGAGACGTGGTAGATGAGGATCAGCTAATTATCTTGCATCACCAAGGAAAGGCACTGTCCCTCCCATGGCCTCTTTCTCTGTCTCTCGCTGTCTCTCGCCTGGTCACCGGTATTAAAGCACACTGAAATGTTGAAATGCTGTGTACTTTAATTGGTAATAGAAAGCTATCTAGGTAAGGAATACAATTCTGTTAAAAGCATTTGTCATCTCCTGTGAGGACAGCTTGAGCTCGCAAGTGGTCATGGTGACTAGCAAGAGTGGTAAACACTGTACGTGCTCACACACACAATCATAAACACGCACACACACACACACACACACACACAGATGTCATGGCCTTTAGCTGTGGGTCCCCCGCATATCAGTGACACTAGGGATCAAAAGTGTCAGCATTTTCTTGACATCTGCTCCCCAGCAGTGTGAGTATATACCCAGATACTTGCTCTATCATTCCCACCTGTCTTACACACGCACACACACACACACACACACACACACACACACACACACATACAAGCACACACTTTCACTCACTAATTGTCCCACCTGCGCAATAAACCAGTCCATAAACCAGGGGGATGGGGGGGGTTATCTGTGTGTATGTTTTTGGAAAGGTTGAATGGTAGGAGGGAGTGGCTACATGGATATGGCCAGAGGAGAGGAGATACTGAGGGGGAAGGAGGCCGTTCCGTAAGGGTCGTAACCCTGGATGTGACCCGTCTGCGGGATGCAGGGCGTGGCAGTCGCAGGGTAAAGGGGACGGCAATGTGAGGGGATACTCAAAAAGATTCTTGGTCCTACTTTACTGAAAAGCTTTCACATTGCAACGATGATAAAAAACACAGTTGTGAAAAGGAGCCGCTCAGCGATGATGAATGTGGTCTGTGTTTATGGGGTCACACTCATGACAAGACAACTCCCACACATGACAAAGCACAGTAGGGCCTTTTGGGCTGTCAAAATAAAGGCAGGCCAACCAAAACACACACACACACACACACACACACACACACACACACACACACACACACACAGGGTAGCCAAGGTCAGGCTCGTCGTTATATGATAAGATCTACAGTATGACATGAAAGAAATAGTGGCCACATCATGAAAGAACCATCAAATAAATAAACAGATTACCGGTCGAAGAGCAGAGTTGCTAGCCTGCTGACAATTACAGGCTCTGTGAGGAACAACATGTGGTCAAATGGGATAGATAGGGTCAAAAGACAGGGAAAGAGAGTTACATACAAACACATGCAGAGATTTGTCCATCATCCAGCGTGTGGGTATACAGTGCTATCAGCCAAAATCATATTCTCATGACTTCATGTGGTATCTGAGCCACTTGCTACTTGACATTCCACTCACGGCACTCAGACGGGACAGAGACTGTCCTTAGAAGGCCCTGCAAATGAAGGGCTACTGACATCATCATCGTCGACACCACCATACTGTAGTTTCTATTGTTATTCTATTGTTTTTCCATCGTGGCCTGTCTGGACATCTGGAACACCTGACCTGCATTCTCCAGACAGGCTCAGACATGAGGTAAGGAGGGAAAGATCCTAATGATGACGAAGCGGACCAATAAAAGGGGGACTACTGAGGACATGATTACTTATGTATGTAACCTGCACATAACACAGGCCATGATGCTGATATATGGTGGAAAGAGGGGTTTGTCGCCAGCATTCTGTGAACCCCGAACGCGCAAATGAGGGGATCGGGATTTCATATCTCAGTACCTTCTCTTCTTTCAAACGTTTCCTTTCTGGACGACATTTCTAGGTCTAACATGACAGTAATACTTTCCATGATAGCAATGCCCGAAAATAATCCATTCTCCATTACTGTTCCCAAACAAAGTGAATTCAGTTAATATCATGCATGAAGTTTTCCACATTGGAGAGCAAAGACCGCTGTTATCCTAACATCCATCACAAAAACTAAACGTGGCCAACATGAACTCTAGGCAGCGCATTGTCATATAAAACTAATTGCATGATACGCAAATTCCTGTAACACCAAAAATATTCAAAGCATCTCACCAACCCTGTGGGATTGTGCTGGAGGTTTTGGGGAGGAGAAAATGGTCTGTTTGGGAAATGTTGGAATTCAAATGACATTGCAATTACCAGCGGAAGAGAGAGGACAAGCAGGGGCAACTGGTGCATTGCTTGATTCAGTTGGGCGTAGTGAAAAGCCCTCTGGCAGGCAAGACCTCGCTGGAACAGGCCAAGTATCTACAGCAGAGCCTTGTTTATCTAAGACTCAGACATCCAAACTGACCAGTCTACCGAACAGCCATCACGAAAAAGAAAAACGCGGATGCAAATAAATGTATTCTAGTGTGTATAACTGTAGGAATGTCCTTGTTGATACATACATTTCAGAATTCTTGTGCAAGTATGTTTTATAAATTGTTCCAGAATGTCAATGCGTGACAGCGTATAGATGGTTTCATTCTCCAAAAACGGCCTTGATTCTCAAGGGCTTCAGGTAACGGAGGTTATACTGTGTCGCCATCCCCAGAGCAGGATCAGTGCATGGCAGACCGTCTTCCACCAAAAAGCAGAGGCTGAGAAAAGGGCCTCCATACCCTCTTTCCCCTGTCTACCCTCACTGATTCTCTGTTGCTGCCAAACCCACAGAACGAAGGGAAAAGCGGGGGAAAACAGAGCTATGCCCATTTTCTAACAGTCACATACTTGCCTGCGCGCCAGTAACCGTGACCCTGGGGAATTGAGGGTAAAACATTTTTTTTATGAATATCGGACAAATAAACGTTCTTTGCAAGTTTTTTTTCCATTGGTGCATTTGGATTCAAATAGAGGCATAAGTTCAGTTACAGGTCAGCAAAAAGTTGGGTCAAGTTTTCAAATTAAATACTCTGCAGCAGCTACCATTGTGGTGTATACATTAGTCCTACACACTAGTAGGTATTTACTAGCTACTAGTTAACTCAACAACCAGTCAATCTCCATATTTCCCCATCCAGCCCCAGCAATCCAGTGCCTCAAGCACATCCAACCCTGGTCTCCTTGTCCAGGCCATCTAGCCCCAACGTGGCCCCTTTGTCCCAGTCCTTACCCTGGAAGGCATCAGCGTGGCCAGAGATGAGGTACTTGAGCTCGAAGCTATAGGAGCGAACGTTCTGGAGGGTTTCCCGCTTTACAGCAAACAGGTAGCTCTCCTCCATCTTCCGGGTGCAGCAGGATGGGCCCTGGTGCTTACACACCAACAGGTCCACATCTGGGGAAACAAAGGAGAAATGGACTCAGATTTCTTACTGTAAGCTGTTTATTCAAACTATACCAGGTTCAGTTCAGTGGCAACACATATTTCACAGAAAATGGAAGAAAGTACAGAGGGATTGCAGTGGAGAGGGATCTTTATTAGCATGATTGAGAATAGCATCCCATCAATGGGAAGAATACAATCCTGTGATATGGAGGTTACATGAAGATATTATATTCAGTAGGATTAGGAATTATAGACCTATACTCAAGGGGATAGGGAGGGACATACTCATTGCGTATTGATGGGCGTTGCATATATATATATATACTGCAAAGATTTTGTAGTGCACTTGTGAGCGCACATGAATAGTGTCCTGAGCATGCACATAGACTGGCCATAAATCCATAGGGAGACAGAGAGAGGCACCGTGGGAGGGTGAGAAAGTAGACCAACAAGAATTCATCCATGTTTCCTGCTATAAATACTGCCGCTGCTAAAAGTATAAATATCTTTGGCTCATATGTTTGCACACGTTGACAATGTGTCGTTAAGACATATGCATGTGCCATGTACACACAAACAGACAAACACACATGCATGCACTGGCTTTTACAATGCAGACATGCAAATACTCTCTCGACTTTTAAATCACCTCTAGAACTGGACAGTCATTTGCCATAATACTAGAGTTCATAACAACCACATCATAGCAATGATCTAATTCCAACTAATATGATCCAAAAGTGGAGCTCAATCAGGCACAATTACATCAGCATGTTTCCCAAAGAGTCCACCCTGTCACCCGCTTCTCACTATCGCTACATATATAAACACCGTCATGACATCACTGAGACTGGCCACAATTAGCGTGGGTTATTAAAACTGTCCTGTCTCTCACACACACACACACACACACACACACACACACACATTTCGTAGCACGCTTTCACATGCAGAAGGCCACTCCTTTGAAAAGGGGGTCACATAATGCAGAAGTCTGATATGATAACTCATTTTAGAGGGGGAAGGGGTGGAAGTGGGTGACTGGAGGCAGGTGTTGTAACCAGAGCCTAAAGCGTGGCCTTAGGACAGACCGCAAGACCAGTGCCTCCCTGTCCAAATCCATCCATGAAACACAATAGGGTTGCATTCTCAATCCCTCTTTCCCTTTCTGCCCCCTCTCTCCCATTTGCCTGGCATATCCTAGTGAGGCCTGGGTGTCTCTTAATTACCCAGTGAGGCTCCATTTGTTCCCATCCCAGAGCCAGACGAGTGAAGTCATGACTGGCTGCCCTGCCCATTGTAGCCCATTATCTCCATCTCTGTACAAGCCCTGTGTCTGTTCTTTCCTCCATGTTTTGTTCGGTATCATACACTCTCTCTCTCCCTTACCTGCTCCATGCCAATATATATATATGTCAAGTTTGATCAAAAACCCAATGCTGGAGTATTTAACAATTTAGATGCCTGCATACACTTTTTCCAGCTTCGCCACAATATCATTTTTGCAAGATGGTCTTTTTAATGTGTTTTTGTTGTTTTCACAGGTCTAAACATCCTACATTAACAATGACTCTAAAATAATGCATAGATCGGGAAAGCACGTATAGGCCACGCGGTAACGTCGTCCAAAGCGTCAAATACTTTCCTGTGATACGGGGTTCCCTTCCCACGTCACTGTATTTGGTATAGCTGTCCTCTCTCTCCTTCTGTCCCTGACCCTGTTCTCTACATTGGCTGGCTCTTTCTCTCCTTTGTGTGTTATCTCTGATATGAAACTAATATCCCGGGTCTCACAGTGGAATCCAGCCTGGCCTCTCCGTCCCTTGCGAGTAGCTGCATGGAGTAAGTGATACTCAGAAAGACTTTGTCCGTTAAAGCCACCGCAGCAGTCAGGACAGGTTGACTGTGTCGCGAATATTCCAGAACATTGATTGGAATTATCTGTGCCACGGTGAACAAATTGCTGAGCGTGTTGTTTTCAGTTTTGAAAATGTTATACATATATTTAGAGTTTCAGTGGTTCCTGTCTGAAGGTAAAATAAAAGTCATAAACTAAATGAAGTATTGGGGACTCTTGGGGACTCTTGGGGTGTAGCAGTCTTCCAAGGACTTCAAGAGTCATTCAGTCTAAAATGTAGGCCATATCTATTAATAGGTGCCCGCCGTTTCCAGTTCACAGGATACAGAATAACATAACTATTTATTTATTTTTTATATGAAATGAATATTGGCCATCAAATGAAATCTTTAGGCTGAGAAAGCATTAACAGTTGGGCTTTGCTGAGTTCATGTTCCATGTAAGGTCAAACTGATGTCACCTAAAGAACAAGTCCAGCCTCTTTGCTCTAATGTGATTCAGTATGGACTCCAAGGCTGAGAAGACTAGGCTTAATTCTACAGGTCCTTCCTAATTAGTGCCCAGTGTGTATGCTAGTCGTTCTGCCCGGCTAAACATTCACACGCTTGGCTCTCCAGACTAGATGTCAACTCTGGATCCTAATTCCCTTAATCGTCCTCAGGTGACAAATACCTCTGGAGTAATTTGCCGTATTAAAGCCATGGCTCTATTCAGGGGTCTTGACTTGTTGGTCACAATCCCTTCAGCCACACCTCAGTGCTCTTCATTGCACAAGTCAAAACTCCTCAACGGCAGTATAGTGGCAACTGAGAGGTGGATATACTGCCCTATCCAAACACACACACACACACACACACACACACACACACACACACACACACACTGATTCATATGCAGCTCACATCTCCTAAATATGGAATGGAAATTGTGTTTTGATTTGAAATGTGTTGATGACTGGGAGGCTCGTGGTTTCCTGACGCTGCTGTTTTGATATTTTTCTGAGAACAGGAATAACTTTGTTAGAAAGTACGCAATTAATGCCGTTGAGTTGGTTCTCTAAGATATTGCTCCACTTCTCCCTCTCCTGCCTCAGGAAGCCTGTTTCCCTTTGAAGTTGTCCCATCCGCTGAACCTACAGGATATTTACTCTGTATTGATTTGCTGTGCTTGGGATGGACCATGTTGAATGAAAACACGTCTCAAAGGGTCTTTGCCGCATACCTGCATTTTTGGACGACCTTGAATCGCAACTGGAATGTTTATCTTTTCCAGACCCCAAGCTGGAACTGCCCACACTGATTGGCATGGGGTCCAAACGCCATGCCAGAGGGCAGGGTTTGGAAAGAGGGGGCTTAAAGAGAGGAGGTGAAGGAGGCTGATGGACAGCTAGATGAGGACATAGTGAAGGGGCATTAAAACGGGGAGGGGGTTCAGCCCCAGACTGGCACAGTCATGGTCCAGACAGCAATCTGACCATAAGAGGAACTCTGTTACCCTCCAAGAATATCTGTTGACCACTCCTCCTCAGAAACCAGGCCTGCTCTCTTATATTTATATTCCTAGAATGCCAGAACGTCATCTTTGCTCTGCATTTCAGATGGTTATATTATTTGAGAGCTAGATGATATACTTGGTAGTCTACTAACCTCATAAAATTGCCTCTGTCTCTACCAGAGTAGCAAGCCAGCAGAGAAAGGTAGCACACAATTAACTGAAACACAAGATAGACTTAGACTGAAATCCAATAAGCGATCTTGTGTAGAGACAGACTCAGACATAGTAAGCAGCGTCAGACTGGGACAACACTGGTATGGCTGCAGTGATCAGGGTGGATTGGAGAAATCCAATAATCTGCCCTGTTACCCACTGTGGACTTTGTCAGAGATGTTATATTATTTTAGCACTAATGTCCAAAATAAGTAATTGTGAGATGGTCTAGAAAAGAGAAGAGGGATGCTCTCTAAAAAGCTTCATGTATGGAGTAGGAGGTGTACACCATGTGTACTGTATGCTCTCTCTGTGAGAAAGGCCAAGTTAAAAAGGGAACCAAAATAACTGCAGCCAATCAAAGAACATGTTGAGCTTTGAGAGCTTGCCAAAGCTTTTGATGCTGTAACTGGTTAAGGATGTGGCAACATGTGATAACACGCTGTGTTCCCATTCCCTTTAACACCACTCTGCTTGCCTTTGTATTAAAAGATATAAGACACTTTCTCTCTCACTCTAAAATAGCTGTTAATGACTCAGTAAGTCAGAGAATGGCTGTAGAGTACAGTATGGCTCTTGCATGGCATATCTATGTTACATCACTCTGAAAACTGATCAAAGGAGGGTGTTTTGTATGCAATCAGACCTTGAACTGATCAGCCATGCTCAACCAGATAGTTTTCTCTGAGCTGTAAATTGGGGTAATTATATCTATCTGAGGACATTATCCAGAGAGCCAACTGTAACACGAGTGTGTCTATGAACAGCATGGCTCGCCGTCTCGTCTGCCTTCTAATTGATGTATCTCCAAAGGGCTACATCAGCACCCCCTCCTAATCTCAATATGGACTGTTTGGCTGTGTACCACAGTCCTGAAGTGGTCATAACTTTCAAAAATAATCACAGGATAAGCAACTCCATGTCACTGACTATCAAAGTTCCCCTGATGCTAAGTCTGGCAGTGGGATAAACCCACTCTTTATTAAAGGATAAGTTCGCTATTTTGGACCTTATACCCTATTTGCGGACTTTCTACCATGAACCTGACACATAGAGACCATAATTTCACTGATCGCTTCAGTATTGAGCTTTTTACAGTTTTCCTGCAGGTTCTCACTGGGCTACAATAGAAGTCTATGGGGAAATCCTAAATGCTTTGAGAGAGCACACATTAAGTGTCTGGAGAGCAAGTATTTTGGTCTGAAATAATTAAAGCTCTATGTGATAACTTGGCAATTGTCAGCGACTACTCTGGTCAGAATTTGCAACTGCACTGCTGTCGCACTCTTAATGACATCAGACAACAAACAAGCGTGTGCTGCTGTGTCCAGCTGGATCGGTGTGTGAAAACAAGCGGGATGGTAACAACGTTATTTTTTAGCGTTTGTGTATATAATACCGTTGCAGCAGAGCTCGCTTGAGCAGCTTCGTCCATGGTGGCGACGGTAGTTAGCATTAGCGTCTACTAACATAGTACCCGGACGTTACGTAAAACGCATCACTTCCCGTGCGACACTACTATTTTCCCGCCAGTGTACTATCCAGTACACCGCCGCTCAGAATTGGCTGTTCCAGAGGGTTTCATGTTACGTTGATGGTTTCGTTGGAGCTTGGAAAGGCCAACTCCAACACTAATAGCAATTAAAAGTGAATGTTTTACCACAAAAAAGTCATCACATATAGCTTTAAATTCAGGTTCATATTGGTGAAATACTACACACTCTTTTAAGGGCCCCTCATTAACACAGCTTTCTAGCACAAATGAGTTTTCAGCTACATTGTAGAAAGGGGGGATTCAAATGGACTTTTTTGGATTTTGATAGCGTGTTCATCAAAACAAAAAGGATCTGTTGCTGTTAATATAAATACAATAAAATTACGTATTACATAATCATACAGTAATCATATTGTAGCTCTAGTATAGGTCATCTGACCAACACGGGGTTACTTCTGTTAATCATGAGGCACCATCACTACTTACTTGTACTTTCACTAAATCATTTTTTTAGATACCAGTTGAATTATTAGGATTATAAAACAAAGCATTGTTACATAAAAATATGTGTGCTGTAAAAGTGTAATTCTTTCCATCAGGAATCCCCATATCCAACTGGCAGGCTCTTACGTTCCCCCGCTGCCTCACTCCTGGTGCTTAGAGAGAAATCAGTTCACCACACATGAATGAAACACAGCACTGTATCCTAAAACAAACATCAGACTATGAAAAGGTTTTGCCACTTCAAATTTCAAGACTTGCTTTGGTTGGCATTTGATCTGAGAACTGAAGCAGAGTAGCATAATTGTGTACACACACACACACACACACACATACACACCAAATCTCCCACTCGATCCCCCCCCATCCTTCGGTCAGCGCTTTGAAGACAGACTGTGCCTGACCCAAAGCAACCTCTCCTGGATAACAACAAATAAAAAACAAGAGCATATATTAGCCCAAATATACTGTTGAAGCTACAACAATGTTTGATTAGCTGTGAAGGGAGGGGACAGCAGAGATGTGGTGGAGTGTAAATGCACCACAATACAGCTCACCACACCTTTTAAACAAATATCAATACTGCAGCAATTTGTATCAGGATCATATAAGCACCATTTTTCTACTACTACATGAGTTGAGACGTGCTCTTTGGATGTACTGTGAAGGTTGGAGGCACACACGTGGAAGCAGACTCGAACTCTATCATTAGACATACCATCACATGTCCTTCACACCATACTTATGCTTCCTCTCGCTCACTGTGTCAGGTAAAATGCTCATCAACAGCTGCAAGTGAGGACTCAGATACTGTTATATGGCCTAGCTCCTGCCTGTTAGCTGCAGACTGTAAAAGCTTGTCACGCAGCTTCCATTCAGACTGCTGACATCCTCACAGGACCAAGGACCTTCCGTTGTCTCGCAGAGCTCACCCTCAACTACCGCTTGCAATGGAATTGGCATGCTCCGTTGCCAGTGGCGACACCCCACCAAACAAACATATCAAGTGGTTTGGATGCACCTCTAGGTATGTTTCCCACTCAGCTATCTGTTGCTCTTCTCCCGCTTACGGCATGCAGACTCAGACATGGTGATACGTAGGCTGCTACCAACCAGTACATGACAGTAATGCAGCAATGATTTGTGTGTCCACATCGATACTGATACGCTCCATGTGCATCTGAATCTGTTATGTCAAAGAATGAACATTTGAACATTTTAGACTGATAAGAGATTGTAATTAATAATTGGGAAATTTAGAAATTGTGCAACAGTCCTGATCGCCCTTAAGAATCTATCTGGCTGTAGTGACGATAGATAATATCCACGAATAGTCCAATTCGTTATGTTCAAGTAAAGTAAATGAGATGAGTAGAAACAGAATTGCAGAGAGCGAACATGACACAATTAGCCCAAGTGATGAAAAGTGCCTTACGGTGCGTGCAGCATAACTTTCCATCAAAACGAGCATAGTTGAACTGAAGCCTAAACCGCCTCCAAAATGTGTTTTGCCTCCAAAACACATTTGGAACCAATGTTTATCCCAACGAAAGAACTTTCCCTCAGCGTGCAGGAGTGAATCACACACACCACAAAACCTAAATATGAAGCTGTTTTCAGACATCACTCTGACAATAAGACGAGAATAATTTGGGAACCATGTCAGTAGAAGTGCCTACAGTTTATATAGGCCTGCTGTAATTAGGCTGCATAACAATCAACTGGTGTAATGTGGCCGCTGAGCTCAACTACACTCGATGTAGGCTTAAGGGCTTGCCACCCATAGTATCTAAACACACATGGCTACCACAGTTGACTATGAAGGTGGTGGTTGACTTGTTCAAATGAATCTGAGCACCACCCTGTAGCACCTATGAATCCACAGAGACTGAACCATACTGAGACCTCTCCCTCTCACGCTGGCTTGTTCTAGCCCAGAAACCCTGTCTCAGCAGAGTGCTGGGCGGCTTCTCTGCCAAAAGAAATGAGCAAAATAATTATTTCATTTTTTCCAAAGAGCGTGCTTGTATAGTAAGCAGCTGGCTGGCATGTGAAACAGCAAATCTCTGAAGAATCCAAAAGCTCTGTTGATTTAAGCCAGCCAGATCAGATGAGGCGTTAATATTCGATATATCTGAAACATGTGATATTTCATAAGTAATGTACAAGTTTGCGAGAGGGAAACTATTAGGATTGGCAGACTCTACAATGGTGGACACTCTGGTGGAACCGATGACTGGAATAGAGTATTAAGTAAAGTGGATTTAAATTGTTTCAGATTAGGCAACTTCTTGCTTGTATGCCTTTATTAGTTTGTTTTAAAAAAAACATAACCAATAACATAACTACACACACACACACACACACACACTTGGATATTGCGTGCCCACAACGTCTAAGTGTCTTTAACGTGACTAACATGAGGACAGATTTGTGATTGACACCAGTGAGGTCAGAAAATAATATCTGCCGGTTCTCCATCGCTCAGCCATTTCAGATTCTTGCGGCTGTCACTTGAGTATTGCTTTACTCTCTGGCTTTTAGGAAACTCATCTCGGTGCGTGTGTACTGAACCACGTGCGCTTCTGACAGGAGCGCAGCCTGTTAGGAGAAAGTACCATTCATTAATCTCCGTTTTTCTTAATTGCAATTTAAAAAGTTGCTCTTTTAACGCATCATTTAGCCATTATCTTTGGTTTTTACTCAAATGGCGACGTCAGTGGCTTCAGTTTGTCAGTCTATACTGTGCAGGGACAGCATCGCACAATCTGTTGCTATTTGCAGTGCGCCTCAGCCAAAGCGCTCTCCACCGTGTGCCAAAGCCTCTCACTCACCTGTGCCAGGTGTCTCCGGTACGCGGTGCAGCGGCCCGATCTGCCGCAGCTGGAAAGCGGTCCTCACTTCATGACAGCTATATGCGTCCACGTCGATCACGTTCACCACAAATATGACCGCTGACAAAATCCACAAGGATCCGCAAGAGTTTACGCGTGGGCATATTCCTCGGGACATTGCCGCATCTCACTCCAGGTATCCTTGTGGATAGCTATTACTGCAGCCTGACTGGAAACTGTGTGATGGGTTTGAAAACAGACGACCCTGGAGTGCAATGAAGCGATGATACGTTTAAACATCTGACAAACGTTTCCGTCGGATTTTCACATTATTGTTTGGGATGAGTGTGAGCGCCTCTCACTGCAGAGGCTGGGGGTCTTCTCTTGGAGAGAGAGAGAGAGAGAGGGAGAGAGGGAGAGAGAGAGAGAGAGAGAGAGAGAGAGAGAGAGAGAGAGAGAGAGGTGTGTCTGTCCCACA
>OMLI01092233.1:0-14981 GCA_900302605.1 Rondeletia loricata
TGAAAAGCCAGCAGAATGGCTTCACGGTTATTTTCTATTACTCCACAAGCAGTCTTTAATCTATTAATACAAAATCACACAGGAAAGTAGAAAGTGATCCTAGTACGACTTGGATTAGGCTACACCTACTTGTGTAAATGAAAAATCCACATGGGGGAAACTGATCTAAAAGCAGATGTTAAGACTTACATCAATGTCCAAAACAAAAGAGAACAGTTAAGCAGCAGTTGGGCATGCCAGCTCCTGGTACGCTAACAACCAGATGCCCATTTCAGAATGAGTCTGCGACCTGCTGTTTCTAATTAGGGCCCAATTAAGACCATGGTCTTTTGAGGACATAGTGGGTGCAGAAGTTGTCATGAAGGCGTATTTTCAAAGCCAGACCGAAGGGGTCGGGGGTGATGTCTGTGTGTTTGCAAATGCGAGCTCCACCGTCGCATCATATTTCAAGGTGAGAATGACACAAACCAGAAATAAATCACAGCAACCATGCAGTTATGATAATGCCAGCATACTGGTATGCACACTCAGCGTCAGTCACACGAGCATCTGCCTTTACTGATATACAGTATACCTCCATCTGCAAAAGGACTTTGCTATCATCTAGAGATTAGTTCAAACATACGCAGTTTGTCCCATTGACAAAGGGCTAACTTGCCCAGATGGTCTGCCTCTGAATTAGTGGGCATTGGGCCTCATGATGTCCAACTGTCATCAATCACTGACAAATATTGTCCAGCGAAAGGTTATTTCCCTTCAAATGTTGGCACAAAGAAAAAAAGCCTGATTTCCGCAACAGAGCCAAGCAGCCGGCACCCCAGCCACTTCTAAATGTTTACCGAACAACACTGACTCCGCTATTTGTTTGGCACTATATCTTGGCTAACAAAATATATTGTTGTGCGGCAAATCTTGTTAAAGCTTTTCAGAACTTTCAAATTGCTTTTGATATTGTACAAAATACCCTATGTCCATTGAAACTTTTTAAATGCTGACAAAACAAAACAAAACCAATTGAAGAAAAAGGCCACTGAACCTCGTGAAGAAACTGAAGCTGAAATTGGGTTTTTATTTCAGAAATAAGGCGAAAAGGAGACTTGTTGTTGCAACTTTTACGCCTGTGCTCGATTATGGTGATGTTTTGTACATGCATGCATCCTCTCAGTGCCTCCATGCGATTGATGCTGCTTATCATGGTGCAAATTGTAGGGCTCTCACTCACCATTGTACCTTGTATGATCGGGTTGGTTGTCCTGCACTGGCCACCCGTAGACTTATTCATTGGTACATCCTTATTTATAAGGCAGTTCTCTGTCTTCTCCCTTCTTTTCTATGCATTTATATATTGCAGAAAAGTGTTGGGAGTCACCGTTTACGTTCACAGGATTTCTTTCTGCTGTCTGTTGCAATGCCCGTACGGAAATGTGAAAAAGGGCCTTTAGGTATTCTGCTCCTTCTGCTTGGAACATGTTACAAAATGACCTAAAACTTAAGGAGCAGGTCTCACTGGATGCCTTTAAATCCCATATGAAAGATTTAGAGGCAGACTCAATTGTCTGTCTATGTTTTTCCCCATGATCGTTATATTTTAATTGCTCTGCTAAATTATCTAGTTCAACTATTGTATTTATGCTTGTTAGTGAAATTTGTGTAATTTGTCGTTTGTGGTTTTCTATGCAACTTTTTGTAATTATTTGTGCTGCTGCCTGTCTTGGCCAGGTCTCTCTTGAAAAAGAGATGTTTAATCTCAATGGGACATCCTGGTTAAATAAAGGTTAAATAAAATGTATATCTCTTGTCCACAAGGTACAAAGGAGTAGTGTAGTGTTTTGGGGACATCCAGTGGAAACCAAGCTATATTTTATTGTCGATGTCCACCACAGTTCAGGTACACATAATTACATTATTTCAGATGGGAAGAGAGGTGTATGACTCATCACTAAGTTTAGTAACGCATCAAAAGTACACATCCTTCCTCGAGCAAACAGCGATAACAAAGGCTAGGAAGCTGGCTAGGGTTGGAATTTTAATCAATTGTCATGCCATGCTATAAAGCACATCTGTATATATCGCATTTAGTATTCCAGGCAAACAGCTACATAATTAAAGAGTAAGTAACCACTTTTTACTGCAGCGTGACTACAGATCAGTTGCCTTGAGACAACACTGACTTCAAACTAACTCACATCCTGCACCAGAGGTTATATGGGACCGTCCAACATGGACGCCGGCCAGGCAGTTACAGTTGGGCGCAAGTCTCAATGGCACCCGCTGTAGTCTATCTGTCATTAACACGTCCCCACCTGCTGCCATTGTGCACCCTGTAGGCCTGGCCCGTGTCACATTATTTTATTACAGCCTGACATGTAGCTGCTGTCTGCCTGACACTGAGCACACTGTTACAGATCAGTGTTCAGTGAGGCGTGCCGGACATGTACAAGTGGCCACAACAACAACAACAAAAATTACAGACCAGTGCTTTTGCCCTCAGTTACACTCAATCAGGTGTAAAATGAATCAGGTCAAGCCAAACGATATCAGGATCAAAACAGTTGCCAAGCAATAACAAATGACAAATCTCCACAGATAAAGACATAAAAATTCAGTTTTTGTTTTCCCTAAAAAAAAACATTCATTACTTTTTCATCCTTAACACGGTGAATATTGCAATACAGCGGTGTGATGAATCGCAGCTTCTCGCACGGGATTCAGCTTCAAATAAAAAACGATGAAATTCAAGCTGAGATTTGAGACAGAACTCAATAAAAGCATCTGATGTAAGTTCAGTTTTATTATTGAGTTATTGAATGTGCACACCAGCAGTCTGCACATAAGGCATTTTTATGTTTCTTTTATAGTAGCTCTGCTTCACTAGACAGCAAACAGCAGAGAGCAACAGGAAAGATGGCCAGACTTGTGCAGTCTGGCAACTTGGCAAATTGACAATTGCTTGGAAATATTTACATGAATCTTGATGGCAATCAATCTGGCACATCTGACCCATGTAGAAATGTGATTTAAAGCTTTCTGCTAACCCTGGCTAGAAAATCTTGACAGCTCACTTAGCATTTATAGATAGAATTATATGTTGCTTGCAGGACACTCGCTCTCAAAGGGGAAAAAACAGACTTAAGCTATGGGGATTATCACCGCCATCACTCATGTCAAGATGTAATGCAACAGTAAGCCAATAATTTATGTGCTGCATTTGACTGCATTACCTACATCTTCTCACGGTGTGTCCAAATCCAAAGCGATTTACTGTCTAGTCATGGCCGACTAAACTAAAATATGTGATAATCTGACATGAAAAACGGCTAAGTCAGTATGGTGACTAGCAATACCGGTACTTTTAATGTCATGTAAGAACTGCTTTATGAGCAGCCTCAGTGTGTGTGTGTGTGTGTGTGTGTCACTCTATGTGCAGACTGGTATTTCAAGGCAAGAACCAAAGCTGTCTTGCCAGGTTTGTTTGTCGAACATGATAAGAAAATATACACATTGTAGGAGCTTGACTGTAAATGGTACAATACAAATACTAGCTGATAAATGTAATTAAGTATCCTTGGATGGACAACCTTGATTAGCCCTTGGCTGTGCCCGGGTCAGAAACAGAACCATGAATCACACACTCGTCAACTCCCTTGGGTTCACGATCTCATCTCAAATCCATTAGCCTGGCTCTGATGACAGCTCATCACCAACACTGACAGGTGAAACGCTAGCCGCGTCATCGATGCTAACACTGCGGCGATGCTGAAGGCCCGCCCGACATACGGCGACTCTCTATTAATAACCCAGAGAGTGGAAGGGAAATCCTTTCCCTGGGTAAATGACTAGACGTGTTGAAAGCCATCTTCTCACGCAGACATGCAGCCTGTAACCCAACGCTAACTGTGCAGGAGGATACGGTAACGCTACAGTACCGTCTCTTTTCTTCTGTTTCCCACATCAATGCCAGACTAACTGGCGGCCTCGGGAAGTTGCACCATGCCTTTCATCACGTTATACCAGCGTTCACTTTCAGAGGCTGAGGAAGGAACGGATATGATGATGATGCGTTTGATACAAACAGAGGTTTTACTGCGTTATCAGTCTCATCTGATAAGGAAGGGCAGGCAAATAATAAAGCTGAATAGTAGCAGTGCAAAATTGATTGTGTCTACATGCTGTTGAGCATTGTTGTAAAAAATTTGTTTACTATCCAATTTAAAAGCTGAACCTGAGCCAATAGTTTTAGTGGACATTAATCCTTGCAGGTTGAGGGGGGATACCACAGTGTGTCTTTGCTTTATGCTTCTCCAAACCATTAAAGTCTGTTTGCAAAGAAGAAAAGAAAAGGATAAGACATTAATCCTGATTGTGGTTGCAACTACCAAGAATAAGCTCTGCGCTATTCCTGTGACAGGGTTAGGCTGTAACAGGGAGTACAGCCTACCATTTCCTACATCCCTGCTCTGTCCATCTGAAACTGGAAGCCAATCAATATGAGCAATCTACAAGGTTGCTTTGAGTATTACCAACCACACACAAAAGAAAGAGTACGGGCTACAATAAGCGACAGCTTCTCATAAGACTAAGTATCAAATTTGGTGCAATACGTTTCTGCCCACCTCTGTACTTGAACCTATACACTCACAAGACGCTGGCAGACTGCACCACCAGAACGCTCCCTTATTAGTTTCTAATGCCGGTTTGTTCCATTGCAGTAATGCGCCCACTCTGCAGTAACAGGAGCAATGGCTGAACGCTACTGGCTAGAGATCGTCTACCGAGTGGATGCTACGTATCCTGTCAGGCTAATTCAGTTACAAACGCTTTGCGCAGACAGTGGGGAACAAAACACTGTGATTAATGCCGATGGTGTCTTTCAACATGCTGAGACAATGGAAATGTTTCAGCCAATTGCTTCTCTACCAAATGCGTTGTCAACGTCTCATAAATGGCAGTGCAGGATGTGGGACTGGGCGATAAACTGCTAAATGGAAGTGTCTCGAAGTGAGATTTGATCAAGGCTCTCTAAGGTTTAGATGGAAACACTTATTGTAAGTCGCTCTGGATAACAGCGTCTGCTAAATGCCTAAATTGTAGCTCATATAAACTGTTCAAGATGTGGTCCAAACTGCATGTGAGAGTAGGGGTAGTAATGTACCAAAGAAAAGGTTATGCTATTCAATATACAAATACCTTTCAGGCAGGTGGGTGCATTGAGTTGAAGTTGTAACTACAAAAGCACGAAAATTCAATTCTTTTTTCTACTGCTTGATACGCCTTCATACTCCATATTTCCTCCTCCAAGAACATACAACACCATCAACATGCATAAGATGTAAGAGGCAAGATGATGCTAGATGATATAGGTAAACGACCATGTGAGCATGCCATGCAATGTAACTGATGACACAAAACTATGAATTAATCACACAGCAACCCTCCCCCACGCAGCTGCTAAATACAACTGGCTTATCTTCCATATACCTCAACATTTTCCTTAGCTTAAAGTCAGAATTGGAAATAACACTGAATTCAACGTCACACCACAGTTACGGCATAGATCAAAATGACCTTTCACCCTATCCAAGCTATTTCCAGAACCAACTCGGCTATGGTGTACCTAACAGAACTAGGTTGAGCTCCCGCTCATACAAATTACATGAGGTTAACTTGACTGGCAGAAATGCCTAGCTGAATTATGCATTGCATGGATAAATACTGAGCTCCCACAGTGCACTCCTTCCTTCCTTTTAGCACTTTGACAAGATGTTTCTGTTCAGTTTAAGACAACACTAGACATTCCCCCTGGGGCACGGTAACGGTACACACATCGTCTGGAGACGTCAAGTGGCCAATAGCGTCGCCATATTGATGCCGGCAGCATCAGTAGTTGTTAATGGCCTGTTGCGTGTTAGACCGGTCTTTGTGTGATCCAGTCATGGCTCATTGATTCGTCTATACATGGATGTGAAACAGCGTGCGGTGTGAGCGATTCGATTGACAAAACGATCTCAAATTTCCCAACGGAGGTGAAGTACCATGGTGAAGTACCACAGATTCAGTGTTCTTTTTCTCTACTTCCACCCACCAGCTCTATATGTCAAAGACATGAGGTGAATGCGTTCTAGCATTTCTCAACTAACCTGAGGGCAGGGATTACTTTTCACAGCCAGTCAGTAGAGCATTGTGGGCAGTGACAGCGCTTGCTCGGTAGAATGCTTTTGATGGTTTCGGTTTTAAATCAGAACACAACGCTGGAAACCAGCCTGTTTCTCCACAATTTATACTGTTAGCAGGAGTCAATTATAATTTCACACTCTGCAGGTTCACAAGCTTCACTGCAGTTTGAATGTGAGACCACCTCATACTGCAGCAGGCACGGTTAGGCATGCATTCATCACAGCAGTACAAGCCAATACCACTCAAGTGTTGATACGTGGGAATAGGGGAATGAAATTAGTGCAAATTTCCCCAGGTAATGTTTTCATTCTAACTCAATACTTGGACAAAACATACACACACACAAATACACACACACACACACACACACAAATACACACCCAGGGGAAGTTCAGCATGGGGGGGTCTTTTAATGCACTTAGGGACCGCTGCACCATTTCTAGTGGAAACACATCACTCTCTAAGCCTCTGCCACAGCCAGAGCTCATAGCCCATCAGGAGAGGGACCAACCAGGGTTTAGGCACAGGCAGAAATCGCATGGCTCAGAATATCAGCCAAAATGTATGACCTCCACTCACACCAAGCAGTCACACAACAGGAAAGAGGGACAACTGTGCTGATGATCATGATGCTGCCTGAATCAAACCATTTAGAAACTGAAATAGGCTGACTTAATGGCAATTAATTACCAATGGCAGCTGGGTGGTGTAGTGAGTAAGGAGACTGCCCTTCAACCGGAGTCCCTATTTCAGCAAGTGTCCGCCCTGTTTAAATACCCTTGAGCAAGGCACTGAATCCCTACCAGCTCCAGGGATGATGATGTGTAGCTGACCCTGCGCTCTGACCTCCCTGTGGAGGGAGGCAAGCGAAAAGAGAATTTCCTTACGGAGATCAGTAATGTATCACGTTACTTCACATTGTTACCTGGGCTTGGGGGGTCAATAGCCAATCGATGAAATTCATTTTCCAACTTCATAGTTCAGCAACAGAAATTGACCAAATTCATTTGAGGACATATTAGGATTTGATTGAATTGAACAGAGGATGGGAAATGGCCGAGGTCTGAGGGGACATACAGTCCAGTCCGTGCCTGTGACTTCTCCAACCCCTCTCACACTGTATAGCAGGGCGTTTTGGGTCTATTGTAATCAAATTCACATTTCAGTCCACTCAATCAAGTTTCAAGGCATTAATTCATTTAATTGAAAAAGCCGTGGGTAACACAATGTCCAATGCGTCAACATCAACCATTATATAGCCAGCCTATTTTACATTGAGCATGTCCTTGTTGCCTCCAGTATTGCAGAAATCACTCGGTAAGTCAGCCAGAAAACATGCTCCCCTTTTTTCTGCCCTTTAAACATGGCCTTCGCATCAATTATTAACATGATATCATTTGCCAGAAGTAGTGGGCTGAATGTAGAGCCAGTGAAATCCTGGAGTAAATTAAATTCCTCAAGGTATATTGAAGAAATATGTCAACAGAAAGTCCAAATAGGTGAAGGTTTGCATTGTTTTTTGTCCAAAATAACAACTGACAGACAAAAGATGGGCTAAACCTGAAATAATGGGAACATAACTGTTTTGATAGGAAAAGGCGAGCCTGTTTCCTGTCTAAGCATTGGTCTCTGTAAGATGAGTGGAGTCATGCTGAGGCCATGAATAAGACATCAAAGAGAGGCACTTCCAATGATCCCATTAAAAAAAATCTAACCAAATACAGATTGGGTTGAACTTCAATGCAGTGTAAGAAAACTAAACCCACATGCATCTTAAACGGGATTTTTGTAAGGTATTGTGACGATTCAATTATTAATGTAACTTGATTGAGCATGTTATTTCCTCATTAAAAAGGAAATGACGCACTAATTCGTACTTTCCCCACAATGTCCTTGACCCACACTCAACAGAAATGTATCTGAAGATAAAGAGCATGAATTTGCTGTGCTGATGTATTGTGTATGTTTGCAGGCAGAGACCTTTGTAACAGCCCTCGTGTACACAAGTCCCATAGAAATGTACAAGCATTTTTACAGAATGCAGCAGCAGCCCTGCCACCGTGATATTAACCCACGCACCATCCGCACC
This sequence comes from Rondeletia loricata, assembly GCA_900302605.1. Taxonomy (NCBI): domain Eukaryota; kingdom Metazoa; phylum Chordata; class Actinopteri; order Beryciformes; family Rondeletiidae; genus Rondeletia; species Rondeletia loricata. The sequence goes on from OMLI01092233.1 coordinate 8,264, forward strand.
ATCCCAATGACAGGCAGCACGCCACACTAAAGCCACTGCAGTGGCCATCTGCTATGGAAAACCCACTGACAGCTACCTCAGCTGCAGGGAGAAGACCCACTGCAATGTCATGTACACGCAAATATATACTGTAGACACATACAAGAGATAATTTAGTTTGTCGTCTTCCTTTCAGAATGAACATTGTCTGGCAATTGTTGGAGTCTGGCCAGTTGCATACAATTTACAGGATATCATAAAAATCTGAAAACATGCATGTTTGTGCAAGGGAACACACATCAACCTTCAGTGCCCTACTCATCATTCAGTTTGATAGCCCATTACATCACTATGGTTGACTGAGCAACGTTCCTCTACGCCTGTCTGGCTGAATCATTATGGGACTAAAACTACATGTATGGTGTGCTTTAATTGTCTAACAGCTCAAATTCAGTTAATGGCTTATAATGTTGGTGATTAGTTTTGTTTTTTTCATGCAAAAAAACAAAAACTTTGTAACTATACCCTATGGTCATTTAGTTTCTTTAGTAATGAGCTTTGATTTGATTTGATTTATTTGGCATTCATAAAAAAAAAAAAAGACATCAAATAGAGCTAGGGGGGGAAAAAAACACATCTCAAGCTAAAGGGACTGACTGTCTGTCCATATCAAATATTACCTTCTGAACCCTTCACTTTCTCATTAGTCCTGAGCTTTACCCCAACACCCAGAGAGTCCATTTTAGCTTGTCCCAGCTTGCAACGGTCGGATTCGCTGAGCACATTGATTGTTTTATTAAAGGACAAGTAATTGTGGGCGAGTGGTGTGCTCAGATTGCCTCTGGCTTCTTCAAGAACAATTTGTCTGGCTATCACTTGAAGCCTGGGGCCTATAACTCCGTGTGGGGCAGGGGAGGGGCCTGATGGGAAATGTGATCTCCTCATGATGTGTCGAGTGCTTGCTCCTTGTCCGTTTGTGCGTTTGATTGCCGATGAGTGACTGTGTACTACTGAGTAACGCAACACTGAAGATCAATAATGAGGCGTTCGTGTGTGGCAGGCTGTTCTCCCTTTACAGCATCGTATTTCAGATATGGTGTCTCACTGGAGTTTAGCTTCACAGGGAGGAACGTTTTATTTCTCATGTTAATAATAAGAAGAGCGGCTGTCCACCTTGTTGAGGTGAATTAGTTCAGCAGCTAATGTGGGAATATACATTTATAGTTCCATATGGTTTTTGACAAAACCACTTTTGCAGTTAACTTGAAAAACTAAAAGGTAGCCTCCCCAGACAGACAGAGCATTTATTTCCAGCAGTCCAGAGTTAACAGCTTGACTCGGTTAGGCAAATCACGTCATCAGTGTAACCTGTTGAAAACATAATTCATGATGCCAAAACCATCTTCTCACATCTGAATTCATGACAAGCTGACACCACGAACAATCCATAACAAGCCCATCTGTCCAGAGCCATTCCTTAAGCATCTTTCTCCCATAAAAATGACACACTGTGAATGTATTTCTCAGTGTGGCAGTACCTGCAAACAATGTGAAGACACGTTCTCAGGGGAACACAACACAAGGTATCATGTAGCATATTTAGTGGGGATATCATTCACCCTCTAATATGTGGTTGCTCTAGGGTCTGGATTTAGCCAGTGCCCATTTTTCATGTGCAATGGGGTCCTCCATTAAACATGAACCTGGAGGTGCTATAATTTAGCTTGGCGCCATCACTTCCACGGACCAGCTCCAAGAGATATAGCCTGTATGTGCCGCACAGACAAAAACATAAAATAAGCTAAATAGATTTCCACCAAGAGGAAAATAGAACAATAGAAATGGAACAAAGGAACAATTGCTCTGTGGAAATGAGTAGGTGAAGTCGCGTTCAACTTCCTGCGTCCTCTTGCTACAGGGCCGTATTTACTAAGAGGTGCGCTAATTACTACCATGAGCAAAAATGTAATGGTCGCAGCTTCCTCCAGTTTAGACAGAGCAGACTGTTCTGGTATGACTCCTCTTTGTCCGAGGTTCCAGTTTTTTTATTTCATTAAGCAGTGATAATATGACTAGGCAATCTATAATTTCGTTTGACATTTGAAAGAGTAATTCTCAAATGGAACTCTTATTTCTTACTCTCTTATTTTCTCTCTCTGCCTGTTGTGCCCTTGAACAAATAACAGCAGTCGTGACTTTCTCAGGGTTAGGACGTTCTTCCTCTGGCTGTGAAATACCATGCACAATTATGCATTTTGGTTTCGTAAATCCATGGGAGTGAGTGAGCCATTTCAATACTCTCCTCCGTTTTTGTGCCCTACTATTGGCACTCCTAAAAATACTTAATTGGGTCAAATGCGCTAAAAGTCTCCTGCCAAGTGTCGACCCCATTTCCGTAAGCAAAGTGCTTGTGCGCAAAGGTTAGTAGATCAGAATCAGCACTTTTTCCACGCCACCGCAAAAGCTTAGTAAATGCGGCCTACAGTGTGTGTGATTTAATCAGTAAATAGGTTGTGGTAAGATAGGAATGCAACAGTGCTAAATAAAAAAAGATCTAACATAACATCTAAATAGAATTTAGATAGTAATTCATGTGAGAATTTGTTTATCATGCATGACAAAATGCCTCAGAACAATCATCTAGAGCTGCGATTCCCGCTGAGCTAGTGTAAAGGTCCCCACTTGTCACTAAACCAATTTACGTCACGCCATGTCAGGTAAATGCATACAACCAAAACACTTGGCTGAATCAAGCCCCAGGAATCTTGTAAAAAGACTTATTTTCATCTTGTAGTAAGAGGGGGAATGTTGCATTCTCTCTGATCTCTGGACAGTATTTTCTCAAATGTATTTCCAAATAATAATTCAATTTCTCCATTTATATAATATGCATTTATTTGGCTTCTAATCTGTTAGAGAACTATAAAGGCAGTTGATTATTATCATTACCGTAATAATGACCCTGTTAGGGGCTTTTGAAATATCTTGAAACCAAAAACCAGCAATACCTTGGGGCTAATTGTAAAGTAGCATACATTTAAAAATAAATAAATAATATACTATACAGTATTTATTGTATCTAAATGGCAAATATGTGCTGAGGTACTATACAGGACCAAGTAATAGACATATTTCAAAACAAAGGGTTGCTATCCTCTAAACCTATGAGTGTCCGAAATGTAGCCTCCTACCAGATTGAAACTCCACACCACTACCCCTGCAGGACAGACAAAACCAGCCTCCCCAAGAGGGCCTTGTCTTTGATGGCATTGTCCTTCAGCGCATTGTGGGGTATATTGCTTCAACTGCAGTCAGCGAGGGCGTACTCTGGCACTCTCTATTTGCCCTATAACTATAAAGTCATAGCTCATCAGACAGCTAAACTGAAGAGCCACACTCTAAATCTGAATCCTAATGAAAATCTAAAGCATTCAAAATGGACAATCTGAGATAGGAGGAGGAGGAAAACATAAAGTTGCAATATGATCATCTGATTGCATTATGACTCAACCTTTCACAATGAAGTATTTCACAATCATGGCTATAATACATTATCCCAACCCTGATTTCATTACAGCTGATCTATGCAAACCAGACATGTGCATAAATGTGTGCAATAGCCATTTGTAATGAAGTCGCCTCAGGCAGTATGTTCTGTAAGAGAAATCTCAAGGATAGAGGGGTAAAACGGCACTGTGGCAATAATTAGCATGCTAGCTAGCCACATCCCCCATGTGGTGATGTGGTTAGCGATGAGGAGTGCACTTGGGTTGATAAAAGCACTTAGTTGCTACTTAGCTGGAGGCCCTACTGCTCAAGCCCTATTCAAATGTCTTAGATGTCCCTTTAATGGCAGCGTGTTAACAACGCAGCGGACCCCACATCGCCCTCTCTCAGAAATGAAACCTGGGACTGTATTCATTTCACGTATCTTATGCCTATCAGCATGGCTACACATGTGGCTATGGGCACATGCATGCTCACAGGCATGCTAACCCACTAAAACAAAGCAATAAATCAGAATGGCATCTGAAGGACATTCATTTTCTCTCACACCAAGCTAATTCGTCCTCTGCATCCTTTCAGCGAGCCGAATGCATACATCAATCCATAACCGTCAGCAAGCAGACATGCATGTGCACATCCACATAGACAAACTGATGACCTACTGTCCTATAGGCTACAGCGTCTTCTGTGCTTCATGCTTCTGTGATGGAGTTTGTTTGATTACTATATTCTCTTGCCCAAGACTTGGGCTGGTAGTTATCACATCTCAGTGAATTAAAGTCCTTCACAATAAGGGTGCAACTACACCTATAGTTTGTTTTCTTTAGTCCGAACCATGGTGGAAAAGTTTACCAAGTTGCATTTTTGTATTTGGTTCGTTTAGGTTCACACTGCCCACTTACAAGCGAGTCAAGGCTTGTAAAGTAAAGTCACATGGACTCACAAGTAGCTTGTTTATCGGACAGAGTTTTGGCAACCTGTCATCGCGCAAGGTTAAGAGATTCTGGCAGCGGAGAGTCAAAACAAATCCGATTCCATTCCCTGTAACTTCAGATAAGCATTATGGTCTGTGCTCGTTTTGTGTGGCACTTTTCATTTCATCAAAATATGCTGACATCAATTCATACAATTAACTACTTATCACAAAGAATAGGAATATGACACTATAACTATGCATCCCTCAAGTCTGACATTAAGCCGCGAGTAATTTTTGTCACAGTCATATTTATAGCATGATTCCTCAGCTAAACTCTTGAGGATGGACTGACCCTGAAGGCCTGGTTTATGCCTAGGATTTAAGCTTGGCGGTGGTAGGAGTCTGGGTTCAAACATTATCTCTAGATGGGGAAAGAGTTAGGAGAACATTTCTATTTGAATGCTGTACTGTAAATGGTGCATCGCAGCGTCTGCCACAAAGATCTATGAATGTAATGGTGACCACAATGATTTATTTCCCAGTGTGCCCAGAAGCAGAGCCCATGTCTGTCAGGAGTGATAACAACGCCCTTTTATTAAAGGAGATTGCATCTCTTGATCGTGAAGCAGTTCACGTGTGAGTGCACGTGTGTATGGCAACTGTGTGTTCTCATGTGCAGCCCCAACAGTCTACATATTTCTAATCTCCCAAGCTGTTCGACCAGACCGACCACGGTCTGGCATGGTTTGGCCTGGTTCAAGTTGTCTGTCAGCACTCTGCTGTGATTACCAATGAGAGAAACGAAAGGTTTCGTATAAACCTGGCCTTTGCCTATTTATTGCAACATCAGAAAGGGGCTATAGAAAACATCACTACAATAACCTAATGTGAAGCCCGGGAGAGCTACATGTAATCCATTCAAATATAATCGGAACAATAAATGGCGATTGCCAGTGCAGATCTTTTACCAGAACTTCCCGTAGAATCAATCTAAATGGAATAAAAGGAGGAATAGGCAGAGATTTTCTTTGGAGGCACAGTTTAATCACAGAAGGGAGGGGAAAAGACGACAAGAGGAAAAACAGGACAAAGGACCTGGGGGGTGCATAAGAGCAAAAGGGTCATCCATCCTTATTAGGTACAAATCGAATGTATTAAGCAGCCAGACAGAGGCAATAGAATGGTCAGTGTGATCAGTGGAGCTGTGTGTACAGAGAGATGGGCCTTAGCTGTATTGACCTAAGCTTAATGATTGCTGAGGCAAGAATACTGTAAATGGCAAACACAAACACCTTTTCTTCTGTTGCTTGCTTTGCATTTAAATTGAATTTGCAATGGTTCTAGTGGTCCGTGGAAAATGCGGTAGAGCGAAGAGATTCTAAATGATACCTTGCTTCCAGAGAGGATGCCTCGTTGCTCAGTGTGTCGTACATCACCTCCTCTCCTCTTTGCTTTATTCGCACATAGAGCTGCAACCATTTAAACCGCTCAAGGTGTTTTGCATTTTGCTGCATCATGTCTAAATGTGCCAGAGGAAACAGCTTGGAAATCTGTCTAACCAGCTCTGCAACATGGTGATCTGTACCACACTCTTACAGGGCTGTGCATTTAGTTTAGCTAAAACTGTAGCTCACAGTGACACAAACTGTCATTTATATGTCATAAAAAGTCAAGACACGCATACAATAAAGGTATTTTTTTGGTTTTATACTTCAAATGTGCTGCTCAAACCAATCAAAGATAAGCACCCGTATAGACAAAGTCAGAATATGACTATCTTTCCCACTTCTCTCATCTTCTTTGAGAAACAAAGTGTCTTAACTCGGCACACACTGACTCAGAGCCATATACTGTAGCACACACACTAAATACCAATGCTACACCCACCATACCAGAAGGACCAATTACGCATGCAAAAGTTACACTGCAACACATTAGCCCAGCTCCAACACATTTCTCACTCCATTTGTCTACTCTAATGGAAGCATGCGAACTGAGGCTGATTAACATCTTATGCTTTCACACTGCTGGTATACGGGCAAGCTGCTTCCTGTTTACACCTGCCTGGAGTTGACACAGACTGAGCCAGGTTAAGTAATGGGGCCAGAGGTGAGCCTGTTGGAGGAATGATGGAGAAGGTGCTCCATTTTCTGCATGGCCGTCCACGACGGGCTCCACCAGGGAGTGTGACTGATTACACCAGTTTACAACAGAGGTGTGGGAAGAGTGGTGGGGGATAATCTGGGATTCATCTTGGCATGAAACAGTCACCCTCCCACCCCACCCATGACCCCTATAGACTAGGTTGCATTTCGG
>OMLI01092234.1:0-10638 GCA_900302605.1 Rondeletia loricata
GAGTCGCAGAGATAGACAATACAGCACAATACACAGGGACACACTCACACGAACACACACCGATGCGTACACACACACACACACCATACTGATGTTTACCTCGCTGGCTCAGTGTGAAAGATTCAGTATAATCGGTCAACTGTTTCGATCTATTTCTCATTTAAAGGTAATTGTCAGAGTGTAGTACATCAGCTATGAAAGTGATGTTCTCTGTATTTACCATCCATGAGGTTTTTTAATTCTATTTCTAGAAATCCATATTTTGTAGGAGTGAGTCTACAGCATGTGGGGCCACTTTGCTCAGTCTGGACTGGTTCTGTTGCCAAGGAGAGCGTGTTTCATCTCCTACTTTCATTTGCCTGCCCTGACCTGGTCTACCGCTCTTTGGCTAGGCTGTGGGGTGCCTGTCTTTAGTTTCTCTTTTCCTTGGGAGGTTCACAGGAAAACCCCAGACGTCCTACTGAAAATAGATCTGTTTGAAATATACTTCAATATCAAAGTGGCCCCTGCGTTATTAGGGTTTTTAAGTTGTTGACTTTGCCTCAGTAACACCCTGGAAGCTGGCAGGCCTAATGTTTTGGAAATGAGAGATGAAAAGCATTTGATAAAGGTTGGGAGTGAGCAGCCCCATTCTCTTTTCTAATTAATAAAGGGATAGCATATTCATTAGTATGACAGTACATCTATTTCCATTCTGTTGCCCATCCTACCGGGCCTATCATGCGGTATCGTTGTTTTTTGAGACCATCACATCTGATAAGAACTGCACAATGGAACAGGCTTCGCTGCTAATCTTTTTCTCCTGACTGCACGGTGTCTTGTACAGTAACAGGATTCAAAGCGTGAAAGCTCAAAGCTCTGTCTCTGTTTGTTCACAACAAAGCCACACTCCTGCTTTCTCTATTTTAGGCCAGTGGATTTCCTAGCTTCCCTTAAGGGTTACCTCTTTTCCTTCCCCTGCCCGCTCCCTGTGCTGTGGGGGAGAGAGAGGGCGGAGTGGATAGGGAGGGTGGGATAGCGGAGACAGATGATTGTCATGTAAGGGAATCCTGCTGACCAGTCCACTCATGTGAAACGCCTGTTTATCCCCTCTGACAAGGTGCCAAAACAGTTTCCACAGATCTAACCAGGGGGCTGATCAGAAGCAGATGAAATCACAGCCATAAATTAGGCCCAACGTGCGGCAGGATGAGACGGGACACATGTGGATTCAGTTAGACAGGCAGACCTCGCCCCTTTGCCCCCTCATTTACACACACACACACACACACACACACACACACACACACACACACACACACACACCCTCACTTTTACACAAACACAAACAGACACACATATACACACACATTTACACTTACAGTCCCACACACATACACACACTCAGGCTCATATCCCCCAAAATCTCCTCTTCCAAAACCGATTGCAGTCTAATACCTGTGGTGATTTACAGTGTTGTAGTTCTCGAGAGAAAGATCCCGTGGTCTTGGTCTCGTCTCGGCCTCGGACGTAATTTGTCTTGGTCTTGTCTTGGTCTCGGATATTGGTCTCGAATTTCTCGAAATTTGTATTCAGTAAAAATTAAGTAAATATATAAATAAATACTCAAATAAATAATTATGAGGTTCTTTTTTATTCAGACCAGGCCTGTACAATTATAGGGGAAACACTGCATGAACTGAATCTAATTACATTAAATTTTTAACAAATAACCTGATGTTTAGCTGTACTGTATCGTTGAATGCAGTGGCCATATAAATGTGAAATCTTCGCTTTAAACAGGGGGAATCTTTCCTTTTTTAAAGTTGGTTTATTCAGAAAGTTACGTTATCAGCCATCCTATGTTACACTGACTGCCTGGTATTTAAAAAAGACTGTGTATGATGATCAATAAGCCAACCATAATTTATCTTCTGACTCTGTAGCGTATGTGTTTTGAACAAAAGCTTCATTCTGAGTAGAAAACGTATAAACGCCATTATAATAAACCATTAATATAGCTATTATAAAGGGTATACACACTATTCTATTCTCGTCTCGGAAAAGACTCGACTTGTTCCGGTCTTGGTCTTGGTCTCGACCATCGTTGGTCTTGGTCTTGACTCGGTCTCGTCTAGGAAGGGTCTTGGTCTTGTCTTGGTCTCGATTGAGGTGGTCTTGACTACAACACTGGTGTGAAGTGCTTTAACTGTGAGGAGCTGTGTATTTTTTCTGTTACCTCTGTGTATTCTGACCACCTCAGGGCAGAAACATAAGCCTCTCTATAGGACCCGTTGTTTGGGCTTCCAGCAGCTTGAAGTGATTGCTATGAGAGGTGCAGCAAACGTATGCAAGTATGAGAATAATAGAAAGCTTATCGTGAAAATAATAAGAACCGAGCAGGTCATACTCATACAACATCTTTGGCTGCTTTACAGAAGTCCCTGTTATTGACAGAAAAGCCTGTGAGATAAGCGTTTTTAATAATAGCTGTGGGAATATAAGGCTTTTGTAGTGATAACAACCGACCCGGTGAGCGGCAATATAAATTGGTGACACAATTGCTCTGATGTCTCCCAAAGCCCCGTGCCACAGTAGCTGTGAGTAGCTCACAATAAAGAGAAAAACATCTAGATGCTATCGATGAAACACAGGAGAGAGATTTCCCACACATCGACAGCCTGAGGTGAAATTGTAGCATTATTTAGAGGAGGATTAGATCCCCAGGCTCTTGGTCTCTTTGTTGCCGTGTAGTAGCAGTCATAAATTGTATTTACTGTGTGGGTACAGACTAGAGTGAACTGTTCCAATACATTGTAATCATGATACACTCTCCATACAGCGTGTCTTTTGGGGGTCGTTATCAGGCTGTGAGATATCTGGCTGTCTGTTCATGAAGTTGCCTCAGTAATAGCTGCCATTATCCCAGCTCGTACAGGGATTACCCTTTAACAGCGCCGTGTTCCCGTCTGCATCCAGACCCTGACCAGCCCTTCCTCAGGAGAAACAGTTACAGCGAGGACAGCGGGAATGGCCTGGAGACCATTTTAATCACACGCTCCTCTACTCACATAGTGGTGCCGTGTCTGGTCACAGTCCCTGATCTCAACGTTACTCTCCATGCGGTTTGTACTCACCACAACTTTCTCACACTCTCCATTCCTCTAATTGTTATGAAATTGATGTCAAATGATGGCTTAATTGATGATTGATGGTTTGAGGTCAAGTAGTTATTTTTGTGTTTTTGTTTGTGTGTCATGCGGATCTTAGTATCCCACTCCTCTGGAGAAGGATGGGGTGACATGGGACAACAAGCGAGGCTGGACCGTTCCCCGACATGTCTTAGACAGCATGCCAATGGTCATCGGCCTCGTATGCATAGCCACCCTGGGAGACAAAGAGTACCAATCCACCAACTACCTGATCCACACTACAGGTAAAAAGGCACATCCATTGTCCAGTGCATGCCACAAGCTTCAGAGTACCTATTTTCACTCCAACGGTTAAATGGGGTCCGTCCCCTCTGGTATTCCAGTATGCAGACTAGCAGAGAACCATAAGAACCTTCCCTATGGCAGCTACAGAAACACAATTGTCCCAGTACACATATTTAAATCAGACTAGAGGCTATGTTCTTGCTGAGAAATAAATTAGCTAGAAAATCAAAGGTTGCCAGGCTGGCAACAATGTCACCATAATTCTGCTTGGCAGCCAGTGAGCCAATTATGCCTTACTGCTGACAATTTGAAGGATTTTATTTCATTATTTCATTTCCTTGAAAACCTCTCCTTTTTTTACTGCCGATGTGTGCCATTATGAGAGCAGAATTAAAAGAAAGATAGAACAGGAAGGGATGGATAATTCAATTTCGAAGCAGCTAAGATGAAGAGGCGAGAGGTTCCCTCTCATTTTGAGTGAACTCTGAGAGACCCGGAGGGCCTTTGGTATGTCGTGTGAGATCATTCACCTCTCACTTCAGACGCGAAGGGAACTCATACCCATCGCTGCCGGCCAAAAGCAACAGCCACATCACTCAGTGGGGAAACTGAGAGCGAGTCTTCCATGGCCGTCACTCGGAATGCTAATGGAGCTTTTAAACAAACAGGCGATCACAGTCTGCTGCACCCGCAACAGACATCACCCGCATACACACGATTTTACACTCTTCATCATTTCCAGTGAAGTGGCTTGAATAACACTAGTCAAGAGAGCTTGGCCAAGGTCCAAAGCTTTCCCCCTCTTATCTTCTATTGAGGATGCTGATTGGACAAAGGATGGCATGACTGTATTCCACTTTAATTTCCTCCACTGATATAGCTTGACAAATAAATGGAAATAATTTTAGTATGTGACAGACAGCTCCTTTATAGTAGAATGGCTCTTCTGGTCCAAAGGATAGTAATTTCCTCTGGTCCTGACAGGAAGGGAAAACTGCTGACGATGTCACCGTGACCTCTCTCTCTCTCTCTCTCTCTCTCTCTCTCTCTCTCTCTCTCTCTCCCTCCCCCTCTTCTTTTCCCCGGGCAGGAAGTCAGGTTTACGATGTCAAGCTGTTTCCTGAGGACCCAGTAGAGCTGATAGTGGGGGAGGCCCTCACCCTAAACTGCACGGCATCAATCGAGTTCAATGCAGGGGTGGACATTACGTGGTCTTACCCTGGCAAACAGGTACGCTACAGAATCCACAGCAAAGGTTGGCCACGTGTCACATGGCGTGAGTTGATGAAAAAACGGAACATTTTCATGAATTCAATAAGAAATATAATAGCTGAAATATGACCTTTAAGCTATGTAGAGTATTAAAGGTTGGTTCGTTGCCTGTCCCCACCAGACACCAGTCACTCAGCACCAGCGCGAAGCTCTGTCTCATGCCACAGAGGCTGTTAGCATCCTGACCATCCATAGTGTCAATGTCACCGACACCGGCCCATACAGCTGCACCGTCACCAGCACGGAGACAACACAAACCCTACAAACTCAGGTCATAGTTCATGGTAAGAGCTAGTTCAGGATAACCTCAGGATACTAACTACTTGGCCTGCCTCCTTAACAATATAATCTGTTAATCTAATGATCACATTGATCACGAGTATCTGTAAATGATAAAACATCCCTTAAGCTTTGAGGAGCTGCATTTTCAGATTTCAAGCGAGCAGCTACCTTTTGTAAATGGGTCAATGTCTCTTATTCCAGAAAAGCCATTTATCAGCCTTGACTACAGAAATGGACCAGTGGTGGAGGTAACTGCTGGCCAGAAGTCTTTCAAACTGCAAGTGAAAGTGTCTGCCTACCCCACACCAGAAACACAATGGTACGACCAAAAGCTCTGGTGTATTTGTTTATAGCTATCTTTATAACTACATCCAACTTCCAAGGCATGGAAAACATGATGCCATATGGAATGATCATAAAGTCTGTATCTATATGGGATGTAAGAGGTGGCTAGTCGCTAAGCTTAATTATGCCCAGAGAGGGTATTCTGTGTTATAGGAGCTGTGTGTGTGTGTGTGTGTGTGTGTGTGTGCGTGCGTGCGTGCGTGCGTGCGTGCGTGCGTGTGTGTGTGTGTGTGTTGTATCCAGGTATAAAGACGGAAAGCTGATAAACCAGCGTCCAGAGTTCAGGATGAAAAGGATGAGGACGCACCTCAACCATGCTTTGGAGATCAAGGATGTTTGTCAGGAGGATTCTGGGTACTACGCTGTGGTGCTGAAGAACAGTGCCGCAGCGCTGGAGAGGAGGCTCAACATCACTCTTGTTGTCAATGGTAACCAGCCTACAGCTTTATACTGCCCTCAGTGGAGATCATGCCAGATGTTTGGTGTGAAAAAACATGGAACGACTACAGTTAACATTCCCACTACAAAGCCCTAGAGGTTCTCTAGCTTTATAAGAGAAGGGAAATAGAAAGTATGCAAGATATACATGGTTTAGACACAATCATTGAAGCATTATTATATAAAGACATATTGACGATGAATTTGAGGCTGAAATCACAGCTCAAATGTTTGGGATCCACTGATTGACCCCAGGACGGCACAGTGGCTCAGTGATTAGCACTCAAATCAGGTTGATTGGAGACTCTAAATTGCCCATAGTCGTGAATGGGAGTGTGAGGATGATTGTCTGTCTATCTGTATTAGCCCTGTGATGGACCCTTAGGGTAAAGACAATGAATGAATTAATGAATTAATGGTTGACCCCACCCCCCTTGGCTCTCCTCATCCGCAGTTCCTCCCCAGATCCATGAGAAAGAGGTGGCAGAGCCCTCCAGCCCTTACCCCAGTGGCAGCAGCCAGACTCTGACATGCACCACCTATGGCCAACCTGCTCCCAGCGTCAGCTGGCAGTGGAGGGCCTGGGGCCCGTGTGTCCTCAACAGCACCCGAAGCAGACTGTAAGAAGAGCTTCTGTCCCATATACACTTACACACACACATATGCCAGGAATGTTTGCAAGCTCTAACCAGTGTGAAAGTAGATAAGGCTTGATCTAACTTGAGATATGCGACAGGACAGAAAAGAGGAGCGGGGTGGGAGTGCGCGAAGCGTAATGTGTGGACCAAATAAGAAGAAGAGCTCAGCAGGAAAGTATCCACTGGCCCTGAAGAAGGGCGGTGAGAGAAACGCTGAGTAGACAGATGAGAGGGACAGTTGGATGAAGAAAGAAAAGGAGAGGTGGATGAAAAGAGGAGAGATAAAAAGGGAAGCAGAGAAGAAGTAAATCTGGAAGAGAAGAAGAAAGGGGAGCCAGTGATGTCATGTCTGTTCCCATTCCAACCTGCTTCCTCCCCCACGCCATGGTTCAGCTCTCACCCGCAGAAATCTCACTTTTTCACACACATAGGCAAACACACAAAAACATACTGTAAACACACACATACAGGCACACACACACACACACACACACACACACACACACACACACACACACGCACGCACGCACACACACACACACACACACACGCACAATGATTGCAAGGCACCGCCTTAGGCTTTTCCAACCTTGCTCTATCTACACTGATCCCCATGACACAATATAATGGATTCTCTGGACGGCCATATAGATTTCGTAATTATTCCCTGTTCCTTTAAGCCCTGGTGTTGCGGCCAGCACTGCTGGATATATATAATATCCCTCTAGAAATCATCTATCTTCGCCATCTTCCTCGCAGGCTTAATTTTAGAAGTTATTGCTGTTCTCTTGACCTTTCCGTGTGGGCATGCAGCATGAATACAGACAGGAGTCATCCATCCTGCATCCAACTGACCAAGAGATGCTCTGACCCATGTACATCTCTTGTGATCTTTAACCAGCACTCACTGAGGCATAGCTTTGTTGACCTTTTCTGGTGTGCATGCATATACTGTGCATAATAATTGAATTTCATGTTTTTAATCTGCTGGTTAAAGATGCGACATGTAGGATTTTCTAATAAATACATCTTGATGGACAGCAGGGTGGCACGCCCGGTGTGCAGTGGGGCGGCATGGTGAGTGGGGAGATGACCCTGCACTCTGAAGGGGATGAGCAAAAAAGTGGAATTTCCGTGAAAATGTAATGCTGCAAACAGTAGCCCAAATGATCTGCTTCCTGCTTGCATTTGATCCAGTCTTGGTGGTCTTGTGCAAAATTTACTGCAAAACCTGAGAAACTGCTTTCAGTTGAGTGGATAGTTTCACATCAAAAGGAGTGTGGAGGAGTAATAATATAATATGCCACTAGAAAGCAGCTCTTAGGACTATATTAGGGCTATAGGACCTAACACTAACGGTCATGATCACAATTTAGTTGATATATTTGTCATATATTCAGAGGAAATCTAAGCAGGTTCCTTTATCCACACGGGTTTCTTCAAATCCCACGTTAGATTTGATCGCCTCAGCCTACTTTATATGTACATTGTTTGTAGACTGTGAGGAGAGTACAATGAAACTGACACTGATGACTGCTAATGTAGAACAGTTAAGCACTGCCTTTAGGAGGATACACAAAACAAAATTCCATTTCATGTCTCATTAGTTCTTCTATGATTTTCGCACTATGGATTTTCATAATAGAAACTGATACCACAGTTTGTACATGCCAGGACACTTGGACTAATCGCCTTGGCTTCGGGAAGCAAGCTTTCGCTCTGATCTGAAATGCAATACAGTGTGCCGTAAGACCGGGAAAGAATTCTCATAAAACATCAGGGTGTCTGGTTTGATGTGCTTTTGAGTTCTCCCCCACTGCCCACTCTCTGCTGTGCATGTGAATGAGGGGAGATGTATCAAATGTGTCTGTTTCTCTCCAGGGTCCGCCGAGACAGGAAGGGCCGCAGTGACAGGATCGCAGACTGTCAGAACTGGCAGGACATTAACTCGGAAAACGCCGTGAATGAAATCGAGGCTATTGAGACTGCCAGCGAAGTGGTGGATGGACGACAAAAGGTTAGATTTCCTTTCAACAAGCCCCTGCTGATTTAATATTATAGTCACGGGAAGGCCTATTTTTCCACAGCATATGAATTAAGGATGGTTATAATACGATTTACATTTCTGTTAAAGAATGACAGAATAAGCTTAGGACGTAACCCAGAAAAGAAGACATTATGTAAGTGGCCTTATCCGTGAACTGTGCTGTTTTTATGTAAGCGTCCCAAATTCTGAGCTCCATAACAAAATGTGTCAATCAAGAGCCATTTCCACAGTAGAAATATTTAGAGCACTCTTCCTCTGCAGACTTCCTGTAAGGACTGGTTATAAACACATCCAGACACACATGCATGGGCACATGTGCACATACACACATACATATGAATGCATAACGACCATAAGAAGAAATTACCACAGTGCACAAACACATGCACACACAATATGCTTGTTTAATAAGTCCAGAAGAATGAAAGTCTTATCCATCCTCTCTCACCTCACAGATAGTGAGCAGGCTCCACATTCACAATGCCAGTGTCTCAGTCATGTACAAGTGTTCTGCTGAAAACAAAGTGGGCAAAGACGAGAGGCTGATCTACTTCTATGTAACCAGTGAGTATGCTATCAGTGACATTTCACCACATGCGACATCAAACATAGACTTTACAACCGAGCCACTGCGGGAAGGAACACTTTCCGTGAAAGTCCAACGCGCAAACAAGTTGTGTAGTTCAGTCTTGGCAAGGTAACCTAACCCCTCCCCTCACCCCACCCCCTGATCTTTACAGCCATCCCTGAGGGGTTCAGCGTGGAGGTGCAGCCCTCGGAGGAGCCCCTGGAGCAGGACAAGGTGTCCCTGTGCTGCAGTGCTGACAATTACACCTACGAGCAGCTGCAGTGGTACCGCCTAGACCCCCAGGCCCTGCAGGACGAGCGGGGCAAGCCCCAGGAGCTGGACTGCAGGAGCGTGCACCTCTACGCCGACACGCTGGCCGGACGGCTGTCCTTCCAGGAGCCCTCCAACAGCTGGGTCCTGGAGTTCACCATCCCCTCCGTACGGCTGCAGGATGAGGGCCATTATGTGTGCGAGGCTCAGAGCAGGCGGAGCGGGGAGAAACAGTGCCTGTTCAAATACATCTCTGTCAAAGGTGAGGGATGAAAGAGATGAAAGCCTGCTAAAAGCTCCAGTCTCAGACACAGACACATAGTCTGACATACAGAATGCTCACAGTGTACTCACAGTTAATTAAGGAGAAAAGCCTAACACTCGACAGTGGAAACACACAAGGCTCGCAGGAGAGCTGATGCTGAGATGCTGGAGGCTAAAAAATAGACGCACTCACAAAGAATATATAAGCGCACAATTACCCACATCCACACGTAATGGAAGGAGTACCCGATGTCTGCAAAGCATCAACACACACTGACAAAAAAGGCGAACTGAAATGCTGGAGGGCTGAAATCCACAAACAGATTAATGCTTCATTCATGTGCCGTTGTAACCTTACATGCACATTTTAATGGAATTGTTTTACCCTTGCCCTTTCCTCAATCCTACAAGACCCAACGGTAAATAGACTCTGCAGTCCTCGGGTTAATATTGCACAAAACTATGAGACCGTGTTGTGTTCACATAGGCGTGGTGTTGTCTTCTCTCTCTCTCTCATTTTGTGCCTCTTCATCTCTCTTTCTCCATCTCTGTGGACCCCATTGGAAATAAGCAGGCTTTTACCAGCTTAATGGGTTATCCAGGCATTCTTGTGATTCTGATTATGTATTTGTAATGTTTGATGTGTCTTTTTTTGTATGAATGCCAAATAAAGCAAATCAAATCAAATCAAATCTATCTCTCTCTCTCTCTCTCTCTCTCTCTCTCTCTCTCTCTCTCCCTCTCTCTTTTCACCCCTGCCTCCCTCCGTAGCCCTGGAGGCACCTCGGTACAAGCGCAGCCCCACCAACCAGACTGTGAATGTGACGGAGTCTCTGCGGATGGAGTGTGATGTGGAGGGCAGACCTCTGCCCCAGCTCTCATGGTTCAAAGACAACCAGCCTCTCCACCAAATGTCAGGTGCATGAATACACCTACACAGGCAATACACACATAAACACAGCAGCCCTGCCACCCACCCACCCAGTGACAAGAATACATGTGCACGCCCACACAAACAAAACTCTGCGGGCTGATGGACACGGCTCATTAGCTTTCCCAGTGTGTCTCTTCTTAACATTTAAAGGGGGGGAGGTCAGT
>OMLI01092238.1:0-11654 GCA_900302605.1 Rondeletia loricata
CGGAAACACAGACACACACACACACACACACACACACACACACACACACACACACACACACACACACACACACACACACACACACACACACACACACACACACACACACACAGACAACAACAAATTCAATACCCTTGCCCACACACTCCCCTCGCCGACTCCATCTGCAACATGTCACTCAAGTGCACTGCAGACATTGCGGAGTCTATTTCTTTTTGACCTATGTGATACGCATACATTACAAACTGATATATATAATCACAGCCTTGCATTAGATTCTTTTCAACTGAATCACATTTGAGGGGGAAAAAAACAACACACATCGTACAGAGACTCTGCCGAATACCAATGCAATCCAATTCTATTATACTTCTAAGTGCCTTAATTCATGTCTCCAGCTAGATTATACCACTTGGTCCCCACAAAGGTATCTTCAATATCCCTCTTCAAGCCTTTTATATTGCAATTTCACCTGACAATGCTCTGGTCTGTACAATAATGGCGCAACACACCCTCAACCATCTTATTTCTCTTTCCTCCTTTCCTCCTCTTCTGTCCTCGGTTTTTCACTTCTACCTCCTCTCTGTCTTCTCTCAGCGCCCATGCTTCTCTGCTATCTCGTCTCTCTCAATTTCCACTCCCCCCTCACTTCTTATCTACCCTCGCTCGCCTCCTCTCTTTTCATCCTCGTCTCTCTCTCTCTCTCTCCTGTTCCTCCCCTCTCCTCTGGATGGACTGACAGCTTCCTTCCCTTTATTTTCTTCCATTTACTGCTCTTACACTGACAGCAAGGAGCCACGCAGCAATTTGCACAATTATGCGAAATCCTACATTCCACACTGCCCTTATTGCCCTGCTATACTATATCACTGTTGACAATAGATGGGTAAGCCATATTGTGGCAGGTCCGTCTGTCTCATAATTACACCTTAAATATCAAGTTGGAAGGCGAGCATAGACACGTTTCAGTAAATTGGTATTTTCCAGGGAAACAAAGATGAACTGAGGCAATTTTCAGCCACTCCAGATGAGAGATGGACTAAGGGAAATGTGGGGTTTGTGGGAAATACAAATAGGGTGGCAGTTGCCTGATGGTTAGAGAGGAGAGCTTGTGATTGGACGGTTGCCGGTTCAAATCTCTGCTGGGCAGAGGAAGTGAAGGAGACATGCTCTCCCCTCATGCAGCAGATTGGAGTTTTAGTTACACAAACATTTCTCAGAGCCAGAGCTGCTCTGGAGGCAGAAACCATCTCATTGGTGGAGTTAAACCTCAGTGGGCGGAGCCAAAGAACCACCGTTTTTACGTTCTTTAATATCTTTAACTGAACGATGCAGTGTGTAACATGTGTGCTCTCGCTAAATGCAAAAAACCCTGGGTTCTGGAGTGTGGGATCCGGGTGGACGGGTGTTAGCGGCCTACCTGGAGAAGCAGGTCCGAGGCGGGCTTGACCCGCTGCTGGAACAAAACGCTCAGGGTCCGATTCTGCTGCTCGAGGTCAAACACACGGGTTCGCAGCTTCAGACACTCCTCTCTCAGATCCTGGTTCGGAAGCAACACAGGACGCTTATCAGAAGCTGTATAATGTATATAACATGTATAGACAGATATAAGATGTGCAGACAAGACTTCACAATGTCGATGGGTAATTTAATTCATGTAATGCCGTTAACAGTGCTCTGAGATGAACGGGGAATGGTTTCCATGGAAATGAGAGGCAAACCTTTTGGGTGAGAAGCGCCTGCACGACTTGATTGGCAACCTTAAACAGACAGAGAAAAAGAAAACCAAGACATCATGAAATGTTAATTTGGCACAGATACGGTCTTCCTGGACCTGTATGACCCCAGCAGGCCTCTGTAGACCGCCTTCACACTGCTAACGCTGCACTTCCCAGTACTTCCTCCGCCAATTTACACCTAAGTTGAATTATTACAAGCTTAAGTGAACACAATGGTACAATATATTACTCTCTCCCTATTGTCTAGTTTCTATAGTGTGTGTGTGTGTGTGTGTGTGTGTGTGTGTGTGTGTGTGTGTGTGTGTGTGTGTGTGTGTGTGTGTGTGTGTGTGTGAGAGAGAGAGGGAATAAGAGTGTGTGTAAAGTATGAGGGGATGTGTGTGCGTGTGTGTGTGCAGATTTATAATGCACCCGCTCATCATTAATCCAATGTGCGGTGGCAGGGAAGGCCAGAGGTAAGCGCTGGAGCAGAACAGATTGGAGCACACACACACACACACACACACACACACACACACACACACACACACACACACGTCTTTCACAATGTTTAGCTCTCGCCTCTCCATCGCGGTATCGACAGTGCGGGGTTGATGTAAGAGCGGAGGTGTGCCGGGCTAAAGTGCTGTTGTGCCTCGGTCTCACAGCGCCTCACACCCGCCCGCAGTTCAGACCGCAAAGCCTATCGAGCAGCGGCTCCGATTACCGCCCCATTGATTGCTCATTAATACGGCGTGAAGCCACATCGGCCGTTTGAAGTGTCCTCTCTCACGTTTATCGAGCGAGGAGAGATGGGAGTAAATATGATGAAGAGAGCAGTACTTCTGGGACCGCAAACTACAGATCCGCCCCTGTAAAACAGTCGGGTGATCAAAGGAAACCTAATTGAATGGTCTTGGATGAAGAATCCGAACTCTGACTGCAGAGTTGAAACATCGGTGGCCGACTCCAACAGTTTCTAAACTTTGACACAACTATTTGAGAAAAGGCCAAATCGAGCTACAAATAAGGCGTCCAAAATTGAAACAAGCAGCTGGTCTAACATCAAAAAAGTCATCCCTTCTGTTACCGAACAAACTTATTTTTGATTTTCCACAGTTGTTGTGCGAGAGAGAACCCTGCAGCGCCGTCGTTAGAGAGGCACACAGCCTCCATCATCAGAACGGGATAATTACCGA
The DNA here is from genome assembly GCA_900302605.1 of Rondeletia loricata. NCBI lineage: Eukaryota > Metazoa > Chordata > Actinopteri > Beryciformes > Rondeletiidae > Rondeletia > Rondeletia loricata. The sequence goes on from OMLI01092238.1 coordinate 2,918, forward strand.
GCCTTCCCTCCACAAACGTGAACCACACGGGAAAACATTTGACAAGTAAACACGACGCAGCCAAGCTGATCCATCTTAGACTGAGCAGGGAAGCGGAGAGGAGACGCGGTCTGAGTTTACCCCCAACACAAACTCTTAACACAGTTCCATCGCAAAATTCTCTCTCCCTCTCAATGTTCTTCCCCCGCTTCCTGTCTTTTGCCCCGCTCTCCATCCTTTCTTCTTTCGTTCCCCCTCCCTCTCTCCCACCCTTCTCTCCCTCCCTCCGGCAGATCTGTTGAGAGTCAGTCTGTTGTCTGTTGAGCCTGTTGGTTCCAGGACCAATTGGGCAGCTTGTCCCTGCTGGACATATTTCCCAGTAGCAGTGCTACCACCCTGAGAGACTCAGCGGCACAGGCACAGCCGAGGGCCCGGTTTACTCGCCTCATGTGGGTCCCTGCGCAGCACTTATCAAGCTCTCACAAATAACCAGGGGGCTCAGAGGTGCCACTGTTACGTAAACCACTGCTTCAGCAAGTATGGCTCACACAAGGTTAAAGCTATTTAACAGCACACATTCTTCCAATGTTTATTGTACAAGTTTATTACAGCAATAATACCAGAGAAGGTGTCTTTACCGTGATTCTAGGTACGACGGTGATGGGGCTGGGTACTATATGTACAAAGTACTTATAACACCCTCTCTGGTATTATGGCTTTTAGACAACGATTACCAACATATGTGTACTGACTGCTTCCTACATGAGAGTAAAAAAAGCAGGAGAAAATATGAAAGATCACTATAGCACCCTGGTTTCCAGAGGAGTTGGTATATTAACCAATAAAGCACAGCTAGCTGTGGTTTATAGGAATTATCAGCTGGAATTCATCTTTGACCAGTCAGGTTGCTCGGGCTGAAACTACCCGTCGTGTTATTGCCTCAAATATATCTTGAACAAAATACACCTCCTCTGTAGTGTCCTTGTATGGATTTTGTGGGTGTTAATTAAACATGTGCCATGTGGTGGATGGCTTCATCCAAAGCTCCTTCTGAGTGCATAGCTCTTTTTGCATGGGGAGCCCCGGTGGGAATCGACCCCCCTAACCCTGACAGAGTTGGTGCCACACTTTACCCATGTGTTTCCCATATCATTAATATTTAGTATAATATTTTATATTTAGGTGGCCCGCTTAGGTAAATTAACAGAGTCAATTTCTGCTTTAGAAACATTTCAGGTGTGGTGATTCACACCTATTATTACTCTGAAGTTCCGCACTGAAAGGGTGTTAGCGAACTACAATTACCAACCTTCATTGAGCTAATGATGCAGCGCATGGTATTGATCAAACAGTCAATACTCTTTCGAATTGCACTGTATCTGTGCCGATTTGTATTGAATACTATATATAATACTATATATGTACACAGAGAGGCAAAGTTAGAAACGTAGCCTACACAATATGCTGAGGTGATAACCCATTTTTAATTAGCTGTATGTTGTACTTGCGATAATCAAATGGGAGTTAGCAAGTTGGCTAGTGCTGGCTTAATAACTAAACTGCCGACTTGTGGGAAACACTACTGTGCTATGCAGGACCTCATTTAAGCCCTCAGCTTCACACATTCTGTTCTATTTCATACATACATCCAAAACAAATTAGTTTCAACAAATACAAGTTGTTCTTCCAAGGTAAGAGTGTCCTTGAATGCACCCGAGGGTGAGACTCACCTCATCTAGACAGCGTTCGTACTGCTCCCTCTGGCTCTCATTCTCCGAGGCCAAGGCCGAGTTCTCCTCCTGCAAACCAAGAGAACACACACACACACAATCAGACGCATTCAGCCAGTATAGTACCGACCTTGCGATGACTTTGGATATATTTGATGCAACAAAGCATCGGTGATAAAGGAGTCAGAAGTAACAATCAAGCCGAACAGCGGCCAAGAGGAGACGGGCTTCACAAAGGTCATGTGTCAGCGCTGATCCACGGTGGCCAATACCATTTTTACAAAGTACTACCTACAGAAAGGTCAAGGGGATGGAAGCTATGATGCTGAACTTTGGGGCGGCAACTAGCCATTTGGAGTTCGGGCCTAATACGGATATTTCCTTGGCCTAGCGGGCGATGCTGCTTCACCTTTAAGGCCTTTACGCCCTATTGATCTCTGGGAGTTTCCAATTTGTCAGAGGCAGGCAGCATATTAGGAGCTGTCAGCTTGTAGGCCGACAGCCTCGCTTCTCTCGCCCTATGCCCTTTAGCAGAAGCTATACCAATCCCTTGATTAAAACACGGGAACCATAATTACAACCCAAAACACTCCAATTATGCCATCTGGGAAGAAACGCTTCTAACTAATTATGGCAAAGCCTAGCACAGCTATGGTTGTGGGTGCAAATGTAATGGCTGTCTTAAGTAATCTAAGTAAGCTTGTCTATCTTGTGTGTTGGTTTGCGAAGTTTGAGTAGAACTTCTATTTTTGGGTGATGCTCATAACTGGGAAAAACCCTGAACATGTATTTTGTGGTATCATCGTATGCCCACATATTTTTGAGCTCGATGAAATCCACTTTCTTCTAGAAGTCATTCTCAACAGCAAAGCAAGGGTATGAGGCATTCCACTTATTAATAGCCATTGATCCAGTCAGCACTACACCTACACAAGTAGCAGTTCAAAGTGCTATCTGCCTCTCCAGTCCACAGTTACTGGATGGAACTTGAGTGGTGTTTTCTTACCTTAACCCTGATATAAAATGTTTAGGTCACACAGGCTACCTTTAAATGTTTAAAGGAGAACCCCGGTGTCATTTAGGCACCTAGACCATTGGCACAAACTTAAAAAACACTGGTCTTATCCAATCAGAGAATGGGTGAGTTTGTGAGTGCTTGGCTGGACAGAGGGACAATAAGGCTGGAGATGGCAGGACCTAGACCACATGTCCATCTCTCTGCTCTCTGTGTTAAGAGCCGGCCCTTCCCATGCCAGACCGTTCTCTTGTACCACTCTGCCGACAGACTGTGTTAAACTGCATGGCAGACTGGTCATTACATACACTCCGGTTTCTGACACTAAACCCGCCCACTCAAACCAGACAGTCCTGCTGTCACACCATGAGGGACTTAAATAATGTGTATAATGGGACATTAACAATAAGGGTATCAGTACATTTAACTATACATTTAGAATGTATGAATGTTGCATTTCAATTTTGGCCTTAGTATACATAATCCTACCATCTTTTGCAATTGACAAATAAAAATGAGTCTGAAATTATTCCAACGGGCCAATCTCCCAAATACTTGGTGTGTTCCTTTAAGTACCAGTTATACACAGCAGTGCATGAAGAATACCAGTAGAGCTGGAGAAATAAGTGCTTACAGTGCTTACACACACAATGCAGAGCAGTGATGTATTGCCTCTGCTTTGTTCTGGCTGCTTCTGCCGGCGGAGCATCCATCACCCACGCAGCGGGATGGAATAAAATGGCAGATAACTTTTGATAAAGCTATTTAAAATGTTACGTTTGGGTAATGCGCTCCCTCCGATGGATCACCAGACAGGTCGACCGTACCTCCTGTCATTCCCTGAAGATAACTTACAGTCGAAGAGCAACAGGCAATTATCCGCCACTTTGCTGTAATTAGCTTCAGCCGCTATTGTCTGCCAGGGAGATATTACTGCAGCGGTGGCAAAGAAAGGGAGAATGTTCCCTGCGGGTTCTCATTCATTCTATTCTTTCTGTCTGTGCTTGTTGTATGTGGACTCACTGTACATTGTGTTAAAGAAATATGTTTGTGCACTGAAAGACACTAATCATTCTAAATCAATAAGCTTTTATTTCTAAAACTTGATAGATGGGGATGCCAGTCACCTTCTTAAACACTGGAATCATTACCAGCTTTATCGTTGTAGACATTTCAAGGAGAGGTGAAGACTGTATAACACAGGACTTCACCGCATCAACATCAACAAGCCACATGGAGCCACTTAGGAATGGGTCGGTAAGACCGGGGGCCTAATTTCATTAAGTCTGAGTCCTTTAATTGCTGAGGAGATCTGAGAGGATGTGCGTCCAGTGGCTTCAGTTGGAAACAATCAGCATGGATTACTCTGGCTGTGTTCCTGCCTCGGCTGTTGTTCGGGGCTGAAATCCCTGAGCGCAGAGGAAAACAAAGCAAGGCTGGAGTACAGCCCGAGGCCCCGATGGTGACTCTCACAGGAAGACTTTGCTCTCCAAATGAAGAACACTTGAGAATGTGATGAGTCGTCGTGCTTTCAGACAGAACTGAATAAGGACTCTGACAACTGGCAGACAGGCTGGCCACAAAGGATGCGGGTGGCTGGAAGTGTGGACGCAAAGAAGAACGAAGACGGGGGGGGAATGAAGAAGAACAAAGTAGAGGGAAGAGGAAGGGAGTTAGAGAGAAGAAGAAGAGGTAGAGGAAGACGAAGCAGTAAAGAAAGAATCAACGACAGGAAGAAAAGCATGGTGGTGAAGCTGTCGTACCTCCAGGGCCTTGAGGCGCTCCAGAAGGAGCTTGGTTTTGTCTTTGTCCTCTTCTGCTTGGCCGCCGTCAGGATCGGCGGTCGGCAGCAGCCCGGGATCTGCCTCCGGCTGAGTTGCCGGCAGGGAGCCGTGCTCTTCTGGGCCATCGTGCTGCTTCTGCACATCCTCGGAGAGTTTATCCTGACATACGGACAAACGAGAGGAGGTTAGAGAAAGACAGAGACGGAGAGCAAGACGAAGAAAAGGAAGAGAGAAGAAAGGGCAGAAGAAATTGGCATAGCAAAAAGCAGAGCATAAGGAAAAAAGAAAGCGTTCAAAAGGGCAAAGCGGAGGAAACGAAGAGGGGAAGGAGTCGTGAAAGACAGAAATCAGAGGGAAGAAGGGAGTGAAAGACAGAGGAAGCGAGAGAGCAGAGAAGAAAGGATAGATCGGGCAGGCAGAGGGGACAAAAGGGAGGCAGCTTCAACAACAGAGCTCCAAAACATCTCCTAATCCCTAATCATGTTTCAACTTGTTTTCCAAAGAGTGGCAGTGACCTTGAGGACTCTCATCTTGTCTGTATTATTGTCTCTCTCTCTCTCTCTCTCTCTCTCTCTCTCTCTCTCTCTCTCTCTCTCTGTCCTTCTCTCTCTCTCTGCCCTCATTGTTTATCTGTCTGTCTCTTTCTCTGCTGTTGACAGCCTCTATCTCTGTGTCTCTCTCTCCCTCTGTCTCTCTGCCAGCTATCTCTTGCTCTTTCTCTCTTGTGTGTGTGTGTGTGTGTGTGTGTGTGTGTGTGTGTGTGTTTTTTCTTCTTTGTCTTCCTGGCATCTGTGATAATTAACTACTGGTAATAATTAGCTACTAATTAGGCACTGTCTACCACCGAACAGCGAAAAGAAAACACAACGAGGTGTCTCTTACACTCAGGAGAGTATTCGTGTTTTCTAAGGAATCTTTGGAACCTTGAACCTAAATTTTGCTAGAAACGAGTGACCCTGACTGAAAATCTATTCACCATACCAATATGGATTGAAATAACATATAATTTAGTCATCGCATTAGCATCTTGCCCGGTCTGCTATTTCATATATTTCATATCTTGAGAATGGGAGTTAGATTGACTTTGACAAGCTACAGCTGGTCAATGAGCTTTGAATGAAGAAATGGTACCTTTTTCTCCCAATGACACAGAGGTATTCAATTGTTACCGCCTGATGTATGACCATGCACACGCATTGTATTTGTCATTCCTACCTGGGCTTTGACAGATAATTGTCCAGCCTGAAGATACCTATGGTTAATGTGCTGGACAGAGGCACGGTTAGCAGCGATGATGGATGGGTGCAACGCCACTCTGCCTTATACCCAAATGCAGCAAAGAGCAAGCCACCCCTCTCTCCTAATAGGAATTGGAAATAACGTCCTTCAGAGCACTTTGTTTTCAACTTGATCCAATCTCCCCTAAACACATATTAGGCTTTCAATCTTGTCCGATCCCATCGGACAATTGTGTTAGAGGCAATGCTTTATAGTCACAGTTTTAAGTTAGATTTTGTCGGTGGTTTGCGTTGAGAGACTGCTCATCAGACGGCGTTAAAGGGCTCGGTAATAATCGCCACAGAGAGAGTCTGGAGTGGAAGAGGGGAGGGAACCTTGTCCCTCACACTGCCCTTTCAAGTTATTGAGTTTGTCTGCTGAATACACGGAATAGAGCTGCAGGAGGAACTGGTGTTCAGTTATACAGCAACTGATATAAACCGTCTTGCCCTCTTGATGTTTTATAGCTGAGCAGGAAATGAAAATGTTGCTCTCCTCCAACACACCTCTCCTCCTCCTACGGTTAAGTTTGGGCAACTAAAACAACTTTAGTTAAGGTTAGGGTAAGGTTTCGTTCATGGTTAAATAAGAAAAACCTTCGCTGGAAATGAAAACTTCTCTCACAGTAGACTTTGCATTAGTTGGGAATGAACCCAGGTCGTCAGAGATGAAGGTAAATGTCTCCGCCCGTCCACCACCTCGACCTCCACACCCTTACTTTCCACCGCGCTATTTTCATTTCAAACCACTGCCTGCTTCTAGTCGAGTCTCCTCCATATAATCATTTCGAGGTGGAGACACTTTATATATTTCTCTCACTTTTTATGCACAGAGCACATTGTTTGCATATAAAGAGACCAGGCTGTCTCCTCACATATTCGTGATAAAGCTTTTGCACCTCAGGACAACGTCCAGGATATTAGTCTCTCCGGCACGTGCTCACGGCCGCTAATCCCATGTTTCACAATCCGCTCATGCTCATTGGAATGCATACGCAGTTAGACAAGTGACATTTAGTCTCATGGTGCTCATATTTTACTCTGGCCCTTTTTATGTAGCATCATCATTCAACGTTTTGTTTTTTTCCTACATCTATTTTATGTCTTTTATTCCGAATGATGTATGGATGTAGTCATTTAAGAAGACCCACTTTTTTATTGCATGCTTCCTGAACTAATGGCGCCCTTTTCCTCAATCCCCCAGTGGAGTTGTGCTCTCTATTCAGCTGTTGGAAGCTGGAAACAACGGTCTGGTAGCTGGTGTAGAGACACTATCGTTTTGTAATATACTTATTTGGGTCTACTATATAAAATTAAAGTACTAAGCCATTCCACAATGGCTACCAATGCATGCATCACACAAAGATTGAAGCAAAAGGCTGTAAAATGTGGTAGTAAATAACAACGGCTGGATGATACACAGACCGAGGCAACAGCGTTTCAGCGACGCCAGGTAAACATCCTGAGTGCGAAATTGTGAAGCGGGACCTGAAAGACGACCCTATGCCTCAGAAATGAATTTCCTATTCTTCCCTGCTCAATCCCAGCAGCTATTTCTCTTACACAACAAGGTCAGCAATGAACGCCTGCACCTTGGCTCAGTCTAGCTTTGTTCAACACTGTGGATCTGCTAGAAAATAGAAGGGGCTTCATTGCAAAATGAGATATCCACCGTCTGAAACATATGAAACCTGCTCCTACAAAAGTACATAGTAAAAGTAAATATAACGATATATTAGTAGTGAACTTATTAGTTTTTCTTTAGACATCTGAGTAGAAAATACAATAATTTTAGGTGATATAATCAGTTGCATTTTTGAATATTACACAATGAACATCAGGTAACATTATGTTTTTAAATTAAAAATCTTAAATCCAGCATTTGCATCTCATAAGAATCTGCAAAAATATGAATCTCTAAACTGTCACTGTCGTCTTACTGTCACTTCAACGACCACAGGAAGTGTGGCAGGGATTGAGGCATTCTGGGAATGGTAGTTTACATGGGGGCGGGGGTGGGTTACCTTGTAGGCCTTCATGATGTCCACTGTGTCCACAGCAGTCTGCTCCAGGACGCCCTGATTCTGCAGCAGCGACCGCACCGTCTCTTCCATCCTGCACAAACAAGGCATATCACCATCAAGCAAAACACGCTGTATTTCCATTCATACATAATGTAAGTTACCTGAAATAATAATAATAATACATTTTGGGGGGATTTTATCATCTCATTGCTGTGGTGTTTCTGCACTGCACTTCCCAGAGATCACCTGTCAATCAAACAGTGTGGGCGGAGCTTGGATTTTCTGTTGATGCAGTTTGAGTTTCTGTAGGTGGCGCTCTTTTCTTTGTCTGTTCAGCCATGGTGGCTATCACTGCTCATGCTAAGTACCCAGTTCTTCTTCTGTTTATTCCAAACAAATCGCTCTTGCTGCTATCGGAAATGAAAAACACATCACTTCCTGTGCGCCAGAGGAAAGACCGGCCTGACACCGGGTGTTTAGAACCGCAACTGTAAAAGCTTTTATGTACTTATATTGGGTTAAAAGATCTGAGATATAGCTTGATGCCAGACCCATCCGTGCCTTAAAAGTGATCAATAAATTATAATCTAAAATTTGATCTATTTTCATAAACTGCTTAGTAATTTCACAATCAATTGGTGTTGAAATGGATCACTGCATCCCTCACTGTAAATTCATTGTGATTTTTCTTCCCACAGGCACGCACACACACACACACACACACACACACACACACACACACACACACACACACACACACACACACACACACACACACACACACACAAAAGTGCACACACTAAAAATGAGGAGAGACTGGGATTGAATCACTGAATTGAATGTTTTCTTTTGGACTGAATCCCAACTTCTGCTCAGTTCAGTATGTGGGGCACATTCTGTCGAAACAACTATAGAGTACCAAAGATCG
>OMLI01092244.1:0-14768 GCA_900302605.1 Rondeletia loricata
GTTTTTGTCATACTTTTGTTTCACAGGTAAACAAGCCAGAGCAAAACAGCACAGGCCAGTCTAACAGAAGAATAAGACCAGCAAGATAAAAACACCAACACAGGACTGCAGACTGATAATGATTCAGATGTGTGGTTTACTATGCTATACACTTCATTTGCAGTAGCTTGCCCTTTTAGCATGCAGTCCTCTGCTCTTTCCTGTCTGTACAGTCTAGCACAGTGGGGTATTCCATGGCGCCTGGTCTGAGTTAACCCGGGATAGCTCATGGGTTATTAGTGAAGTAGAAATCCTGTCTTTTGTCTTAGGCCAGTTAGCGTAATGCTCCACAGTTTGAAGCAGCTCTGGATTAGGTTCCTAGCCAGCTAGGGGGAGAGGGGGATAAGGGGGTTAATCATTACTGTAAGATAGCCTGGAAAAGTTGCAAGTATGACATGTGAGGCCTGACCTGAAATACCCTCTCCTCAAGCTATGCACACACACACACACAAAAGATTCTTCAACGTGTACGTTCCACACACACATTGTGATTATGCCCATTTGATGTTTTAATATCCTGGAGCTTTCCATCTCTGCAGCCAGGTCAAACAGGTATCTGATTGGTTAACTCTTGTTATGCTGACCAGCGGTCTGCCCTGAGCCAGTCACTTGCAGGCCAGCGATGAGACAGATCTATAGGAGGGAACTGTGGGATAGATTGGCCTCCAGGCTGTCTGTGTAGCTGAGCTGATCGAATTTCCTCATCAGACCCCTGTGGTCTGGATTGGAGCATGTCACAACATGCACACACACACTCTTTCTCACCCCCAACAAGTCCTGTGTCTGTATTTGAACTGACAGCTGCCTTAGTACTTTTCATATCTAAGCAACAGATTAGGCATCAGTCTGCCTGCTCTGCGTTCTCTCTCTCTATTTTCTATTTCATTTTTCTCGCTCTGTTTCAAGCATTGTCTAACTTCCTGCTAACTGTGGCGTGATCGGACTCAGTCATGATAGTGCAGGGTGAGATTGATTGGAGTCTTGTTTATAACGCAGGCTCTCTCATCCAGTTTCAGGCCTCTACAGTCAAAGCATGATAGACAAATAGCACAAAGATTACATTTCTCTATCAAAGTCATTAAGAATAAAGGTTTCTCATTTTCTTTTTCTGATGTCAATATTGCTGTTGATTGTTGTTGTTATTATTGTTCTCATTGGATTATTTACCTCTCTCTCCCCCTGGCATTATTATTCCATGGCTCTGTTAGCTATTGCTTTTACGTTGGATTATGTGGACCCCCCACCCCCCACCCAGCTTTTTTACCCCAATCGGATCACTTCTCCCTGTCTTTGTAGTAGTTTTAACTAATGTAATAAAACAAAAAAGTGTAATATTAATTCTGAGAGCAGTTGATATGCTGACAGAGAAATAACATCGGGGACTGAGACGGAGGGGCAGGGGCAGAGGATTTTATTTGGGGGCAAAGGGGAATGATTTTATCTTTTTGTCACGTATTGTAATTTTTATTTTATAATGTTACTTTTCTCTCTCGTTCTTGTATATTAGTTTTTTTCATTTTGGGGGATTGTATCATTTAAAAGAAGAAAAAAGATGTGCATTGTTTTACTGTGTAAAGGTCTATCTCTATTTCTCCCTCTTTCTCTCTCTCTCTTCTTTCTCCCCATCTCCCCAAGCAGTTACATAACACTCAGATGGAGAGATGAGAGTTAATACCATGATGTAACATTGAATTTCTCCACTTTAATTCTTTCATGTTTATTTTATTTTTTTCAAACTTGTAATTAAGATGTAATCAGGGTTAATTAAAACCAGTTAAAACCCAAGATGAGTATGTTTGTTTATGTCTGCTCATTGTTTGATGATATCCATATATTTATTCATGACAATCAGACAGTGAATTTGTATTATGTATTTGTAAACAAAGAGATTAACCCTGATCCCTTCTCTCTCCAGCAACCAGCTAATAGTCATATGAGGCCATGTGTTAGTGGTGTGGTTCCTTCAAGATTGCATTACCAATTAAGACAAAATGACACTTGCATGTTTTGTGCCCTAGAAAACATTGTGCCTTGCTTTTAGCTCTTTAAAATGATAATTATCTCTTCGGCTATGCTTTAAGGAATTAAAACATCTTCACAAATGTACAGTATATGCTGGTAAATTGTTGATTCCAATGCCGATAATAGATGAGGCAGCCGTTTGAGAAAAGCTTCCTTAAATCAGTTGATTATGATATTCCATCATTTTTACATTAACTCAGAATTGGGAGAGGTTTTGATGATATAATCTTATCACTGACAGAAAAAATTAAAGTTTGGGTTCAGATCTGCGTGGAGAACGGCACAACTTAAAATCAGACAGAGCCAGTTTCCCCATACTTTGAACAAGAGTCTGCCTTGTATCCTTGCCTTCATGATCAGTGATGGGTAAAAGGATGAAATGAACACACACACACACAGAGAGAGAGAGAGAGCTGCGGCGATGCAGAGGCCTCTGAGGTTATACGTTCAGTGGGTGATGAGGAAAAGCACTTTGTCTTTGGTGTTGCTGCCCACTCGTCCACATAATGCTCACATAAGCCTCACCCATTTACCTTTTAGTGTGACGTCAGTGGCTGACTTGTCTTAGGAGTACTTGCAGGCTCATACGGAGGAGGAGGATGAGCCGCTTGAGTGTTATTTTGCAGCAAAGAAACTAAATTAACAAATATTCCAACCAATATACTCTCAAGAGTCCCTTGACACAGTAGCTTCTGTGCCCCCTATTATGTATCAGTGTATGCCTCATGTAACCTAGTTTTACCCGCTTTAACCTTGGTGAGGGTCAGTGTGTGTGTGTGTGTGTGGGTGTGTGTGTGTGTGTGTGTGTCAGGTGCAGAGATTCCTGGCCCCTCGCTGTTGACACAGCAGCCATCCAGGTGCTCCATTCACAGCAGAGGAGAGAGAGAGAGAGACCACAGGAACCGCTGTGCTCTCTCACCTGCACCACATCCCTCTTCCCTCGCTTCCTCCGAGCGCCTGCTTTCGCAGAAACCTGCGCAGACTGCTAGGCTATATGCCCTACACATAACCACAAACTATGCATTATGCACACATAGTGCACAGCAAAAAGTCATTGTGAATGCACAAAGACACAGACGAGTAGCCTACTGTACTCTTACATGCTCTGTGGAAGTTAACGCACAGTGACATATACAGCGGCATGATTCTTTCTGTGCGCCACATCCTCCACTATACAGTGAAACACTCCTCGACTCCACCACAACACATACCGGGATGAGGCATGTTGACCGACAGCGACACTAAAGGGCGCGTGTACGCACAGACGCGCGCGCGCACACATTTGTGTGGTTTGTCTGAAATTCTGCTGTATTTTTATTTCCTTTTCCTGACAAACTTTCTTTTCAGCTGAATTGGCCCCGTAAAGAAATGTCGCTTAGTCTAAGAGCTATCGGGAGTTTAAATGTCATTGACTGAGCTGAGATGTAAAGGGGAAACTAGACTTACTCAGATAAATGAACATCATGTTTGATGCAATAACTTAGCATTTCTATTATACAGCCTACCTACACCATCAAAACATCAAAACTGTTGAGGCTACTTTGTTCTCTCTGTTTAGTCATTTTACATTGAATGTCTCCCCCTGCTGTTGGAATGCTGTACTGCACATTAATAAAACCAGAAGCTGTGTATTTTGGCTTAATTGGTCATGATGCAAGTGAAGTTGATAGGAAATATAATTTTGCTTTTTGTTTGGATTTGTTGTTTTGTTTTTGTTCACAAAATTGCTTTGAGTCACTAGTAACTTAATGACCGTGCAATAAGCAGACACATCCATACCATCCTGGTCCAACAGTAAACAAATCATACATCTAAAACATAAAGTACCCTTAGCCGTGCTTGTGTCCCCATGCTGTCTCTGATGAAGGTCCGAGGGCTCCTGCCCATGAGAGCGGAGTCCCGTTGACTCCTCCGTGACATGCCACGGGCCCCCAGGAGCAGCTGAGTGGTGTAAGGTTACTGTGACGGAAGAATGCAGGGCGCACACAGGGCCCACTGTTCTCCACGCTGCGGCTCGTGTGGACGTTTGCCCCCACGAACAGGTCACCTCTGTTAGGCTTTAACGATGCTGTTGTGAGCCTGTTTGCTCTCTAGCCCCTCATCAGTGTCACAGAGCTGCAAGTAGCAAATCACTGATTAAAATCCACGTCAACATAGCTGTCGAGGAATGAGTTTATCAAGGAAGGTGTATTGCATTGTGATCACGACGTTCGTTTCTTTGGTGGTGAGTATTCGTGAAAACACACAGACACACACTCACTCACACTGGTTTCATCTCTAGGTGTAACACATTGAACCAGTGTGTGCTGACGTGATTGCTTCTCTTCCACACCCTTAACCCTGCAGAGTTTAAGTGGAGCATTAATCAGACCTAATGATTCCTCGCTGCCAGTGCAGTGTGTGTGTGTGTGTGTGCGTGCGTGCGTGCGTGGGTACATATGTGTGTGTATGCTACCACCCACTATAGAAGGTACTGTAGTGCTTACAGGTGGAGGGTTGGCCTCTGCTGACACTTGATACACAATGAGCCCTTCCACAAGAATGCTCTCCTTCCATAGGAGCCCAAGGTAAAGAGTCTAAAACTAACAGCATTATCTATAAATCCACTGAACGACTCTTGGCCCCTTATGTAAGAACGATTTCATAGAATTGGCCTTGGCCCTTGGTAGGCTATGGAAAGTCCTCATACTCCACCCATAAAAAGTAAATAAGTCAGGGTACAGTGATGCACAAAAGGAAGACAATATATTATTCCATGAATCCAAACTGAAACTACAAAAGTTGAAGGTGCTCAGCGTTACACAAAGAGTCCTCATAAAAATATGAGTCATGAGCAGCAAAACGAGCCACCTTAAAGTGGCGTGTCTTTGATGAATGTTTGAAACCCAAGGCCCGGTGTGATGACTCCATTCCCATGGTAACAAGACTCCATTGCTCCAGGGATCGTAAGAGAGTGGCTTTTCGGATGAGACAGGGTGCATGACTTCATGGAAGTTTTCCCAAACTAAGTCCATGCGGAACCCTTAGAGCCAGTATTGTTGCCATAGTTTTCCTGAAGCACACCCTCCCCAGGGCTGCAGAGCTCTCGTTTGAAACCAAAAGAACCCTTTAGTCTGTCAGCTTTCCATTTTTATCACCTTCTTCCCCCACATGCAGACCGAGCTTCCACACATCCAGGGTCCAGGGTCTGACTGGGCTAGGGTGAGAGGTCAGGGTCAGGGGTCGGGGGTTATGCTACTGCGAGCGTCTGCTGTAAGGAACCCTGAGCTGATAAACATTCCAGATGTGGCTCTGTGTGGAGTGAGTTTACAGACCAGGGACTCAGGGATGTGGACTGCTGAGTTTTTTACCTAAAAACTGAAAAACATTTGTTGTGTGTTTGATCACAGGGCAGAGGGCTTAATAAGCATCACCAGTTTCCATGCAGTGACCACTGATGGTAGTCACACAGTCCTTCAGTGCATAGTAGTAGTTTATTTTATGTGCATTTTCCATGAAGATATACAATTTATCTCTGTTTCTCTCTTTTGTCATTAACTTTCTCTCACTCTCGTGGTCTTTCTCCATTTCTTCCTTCTACTTACTTTCTTCAGCTGTTGTCTGTACCAGAGGCCAGTCTGACAGCAGAGCCCAGCAGGGGGGGGCAGGTCTCTGGGGTTTGATTGACAGGCCAGTGATGAGGCACAGAGACGAGGGTGAAGGGTGAAGGTCAGAGGTTAGGCTCCCATGGAGAGGCGGAGAGGAGAGCAGGGGAAGGAGAGTGGGAGACTTGCTAACAAGGGGATGGGAGGCGGGTTGACACACACACACACACGAAATTTGGCCTTTGCAGCAGCAAATAGAGATAGGATGCAACAAAGAAGAAAGAATATAAATAAGAATATAGCAAAGGAGGGTTATATACACATACACAACTGACCATTTCAACACTAGAACATGTGAAAGTAGAAATGTATGAATGAAAATATGAGGTATGGATGAAAGCATCAGGATGGTGTGCAAAACAGCAGCAGTAGTAGCAACAGCTTACCGAGACAATGAAAAAACGAATGGAAAATATGTATGATATAAGAGTATACGAGAAAGTATGAAATATGTACAGCATGGAATAAGTACAAATATATAAAAGTGTCAATATATATGTAACGAATGAGAATATGATGAAAAACTATGAAACAACAATGAAATTACAGCATATGGATGTGCAAACCTGTGCTCATATTCATATTACCAGGTCTACAGGGGGCCACACACATGTACAGGAAGTGTGTAGGTGTCTAGATGTGTTGTAAAAAACTATACACCTTATCAAATACATTCAACTTACAGATGGACATAACGTACAAAACGTGGAGATTTGCATTACAGGCTGTCCACCTTATAAAAAAGTCCAGATGGAGGTAAAATATGTGCAGAAAAGTTAAAATGTGCATTGTTGTCTATTCTCATTATCACTATCATAATCCCATATTTGTAGATAGAGGTAGCATATGTACAGGAAGAGTGAACAGAGAGATGTACTGAGTCATATGCAGAGAATGTACAGACAGCTCAGACACAGTGCTAGCAAATGCTGTATGGAATAGTCCAGGATCGTTCAGTTTAGTCCTCATCCTCCCCTCCGCTGCTGTCTCCAGGGTGTTTGTTTACCCTGCCTGCCTCCTCACTGATTCATAGAGCATGTAGTCTGTTGTGAACACTGAAACACCTGTGCCTCCTCAAGAAGAGCAGTCTACTCTGCCCTCTCTTGTGCAGAGCCTCCGGGCTGTCAGACCAGTCCAGTTTGTTGGTGATGTGAACCCCCAGGTACCGGTACGACTGCATCATCTCCACCCTGGACGGTGGCAGGTGTCAGTGGCTACGTGCTCCATCAGAAACCCATTACCTTACTGGTGTTGAGCTGCAGACGGTTCTCCTTCATTTGGAGCTGCCTGGTAATGGAAGCTCCTTTGGGATGGAGGATGGGCACATACTCGGGTGATGGAAACACTGATATATAGGCCTACACACACACACACACTAAACACCAAACATATTGAAAGCTAACAAAAGTATCTTAGCATAGAGATCTGATTTAGATGCATCCACTGACTTGAGAGGCTTTGGGGAAGTCAAGGCCTTTCAGAAATTAAACTTTTGCAGGCTAAACTTGTAAGTTGCAGTGCTGAACAATCACAGCTAGATGTCACTCTACTTCAATATTTAATGAACACTAAGCCTTTTCTATCTCTTTTATTCTCTCTTCCCTTCCCCCCCCACACACACACACACACACACACACACGTCTTGTAAATACAGCTTCTTTCAAACAAACATCACTTTCGTGTCTTTCAGTCTACACATTTCTTCCCTCTCATCACACGCTTCAGTAAATGAACACGCATGCATCAGACGAGACCGACAGGGGGCGCTGCTTGGTTGTCTGTCTCAGTGCGAGTCTGGCTGTCTACTACAAACAGAGCAGGGGATTATGTAATGTTTACTATTATGGCACTATCCTTGGCAGGCTAGTGCGTGGTGCTCTTCATCCCTACCAGGGTCAAAGGTCATGACGCAAAGCCCACAAATCAGAGTTACCAAATGCAGAACGAACATCTCACACGTGTTTGTCTCAAACATCCACATCTTTTAATGCCATAGTCGTCTCTGTCGGCACACCGGTTGTCTCCTACTACTTGCAGTACAAACACGGGGTTAGCCGAGTTTACGCCAGACCACGCCCCCTTGGTCCAGCTGGTGGCAACACTTGTGATGACATCATCGCCGTGTCCGGCCATTGGCTGGAAGACATCTCACACCTGCCCAATCGCCTGTCGATGAAGTGACGTCAGTCGAGATTGGTCGGTTCGGTTTCTATGAAATGGGCGGGGCGGAGTAATAACCGACGTCAGAACGAGCGGAATACAGACCCGTGATTCGTTGAGAGCCACGAAGTGAGGGTCTGTTGCTGAGAGAAAGGAAAGAGGGAGAGAGAGAGAGAGCGAGAGAGAGAGAGCGGTTGCAGGGAGGACCGATGCCTCAGCTGCACCAAGAGTTCACCATCTCTGAAAGAAACTTTTAAAACATGTATTTGTGTTCACTCTGCTGCTCTGTCCACTCTGTGTCCCACCGTGCTTTTACCTATCATAGTAATAGTATAATACTAATAGTATAGTTTCGTAATAGCTAGGCTTCTAGAGAACAGAATAGCAAAATAATCGCATTCTGGGGCTTAAATGCTGTTGCACCAATGTATATCTTGACAAGAAGGGGTGATGCATTATCACCGTCTGCCCAAGGATGGCACTTGTGCTGTCAATTATGGTAAACATACTCCTTTTCAGAAGGGGAGGGGGCATTTGTGCCTTTCTATTGGATTTCACTGATTTGGCCCCTCCTTTTGACCCGCCCACATACTGTTCCTATGGTTCCCAAAGCCCTTATTGGATACTGTAAAGTTTGGGACAGGGCACCGGTTTGGCCCAGCATCCTTCCACCATTCGCTGGATAATCCCGTCAGTCAACTGGCCTTTGACAGCTCGCCACGCCCTTTAGCTCGTAGCGTCAACGCCGATAGGCTACTGTACCTGTCACCGATCTCTGATTGGTCAGCTCGCCCAGCTGTTAGTGGTTCATTCACCATTTTGTGACTGTAGTGGAAAAGAGACTGATAGTTTTTTATCCTTGTTTGAGTTTCTGTGGGGAAAAGACATGTTTTGCGGAGGAAAAGTAAAGTGTGAGTCTGGACCGCACAGTCGTCGCCGACAGCCAAGGGATGTTGTCCGGAGTTCTCCAAGCCTCCTCATCCGCAAAATAGGACAATAAATCTTTCTCTGGCGAAGTGAAACGTTCTGTTTGGGTGAGTTGAAACTAAGTTGGCAAGGTAGTGGAGCTCAACCGACTTTAATTTTCTATTCCAGGAACAGCAAGTTGGCATCAGATGTAACCAGCTACCAACAGTCGGTCGCTTGGTCTGATAGCGGCCAAAGAAATGGAAGTGACACCGCTTGCGAGCCGAGGAAGAGACGAGAGAAAGGGAGGAGGGGTGGGGGAGTACAGCCTAAAACTTTGTCAAATGTTTTACTGCAGAGTCTCCTGGACGTGCGAGGAACAGTTTGGCTTTTGTTGGTTAACACTACAACGTCGTGGTTAACATTGTGTACTTTTCCTCGACCTTAGATTGCCAGTTTGCGTAGAACAATGCTAGCGTAGTAAAACAATCGACCCATTTGCAGCATTGCCCCTTTTCACGCAGCTATAAATGTTTAACTAATAACCACGCTGTGTTATTCAATGCACAGCATAAAATGAAACACAACATCAGAACATAACGTCCCGTTTCCTTGTGGTCTGGCTCCTGACGTTGTCATTATCCTGGTACTAGTCTACCAGCGTTGCGTACTACGACTACTACAACCACCACTACCACTAACGTTACCGAGCTGCTTACTAGAGCGAACCACTGGCTTCTTTATTCAACTTTTGGTCATCTAGACAAGGTTTCACGCCACTGGCTTTAATAAGGAAGCTTCTCCGGAGTGGTCGCAGTATCTATTAGCGGCATCGTAGTAGATATTTGCATGCCAAACATCGTTGCATGAGAAAGAATCAGGCCCGTCTAGTTGGGGTAATAAAACGTCACTCGATACCGGTTGTTTGTGTTTGCTACCGAGCACCATACGCAGAGCAGACCGACTGACTGCCTCGAGTCATAATACGCCTTTGACATTGTGTAGCGCCTCTCGTAGTACTCGCAAAGATCAGTGCAAAGAAGCGTACGGGCAAAAAGACCGGGAATGCGTTCGCTGTTTTCTCGGCTTTTCCCTCGCCGACACTCCACTTTTCTGCATTGCAAAACTGCAATCAGTGTCGATGCGTCTTTGATATCCCCAAGCGAGCAGTTTGAACAGTTCGTCATATTTGTGCCGGGGTATATTTCCAGTGATAGATATAATTGCTGTTTTTTGACATTCACTTTGGACTTTAGGCCAAGTGACCCCATCTATCCTGCAGATGCACATTGTGATATGCATGCATTTAGTGCATTTATCATATGTTCATTGTTCCACTTGTGTATGCAGAAGATAAATCCCTGATGGTCCAGGGCATCTTTGCATAGCTTGTAGAGCAGCTGGCCATTGATGTGGCATTGGCAGTTCTGCCATTTGGTCCCAAAGAGGAACAGTCACCTCTGATCTATGCTACAGCCTCCTGATCAATACAGGCCAGAATGCACAAATCCCAGGCCTCAATATTTTTCTTTTATTGATAATATGTACAGTCAGATATGCCAGCCAGAAAACAGCTGCCAGTATTCATACTATGTCACAACGGATGTTCTCCATAGTGTGCAAACACACTCTCACACACACACACACTTCACTGCTTTCCCTCTCGTTCCACCAAAAATACCCTAACAAAATGGTTTCTTTTACTCATGTCATGTTGCCTGTACAGTCACATCCCACTCACTCGTGAGAGCATGAACCAAAGTCACTAGTGTATGTGTGTGTAACAGAGAGCATGTGTTCTTTTGTTGTTGTTTCATGTGTGAGTGTGTTCCCTGGTGACCCAGTTAAGGGCAAAGTCGCCCTGCCATGCTGGAGAGCGCGGAGGCCACGGTAGGCTTCACTACTATGGTAGTACGACAGTTTTCCTCCATTGTACCACCGTACTACTGTGTACCCATGCTGCTCTCCTCTCTCCATCCCTGTCCCCCTCACTGCAGCCCTGCGCCCATACAGACACCCATAAAATTCTTTTAGGAGAGGGATGAGCTGCAGTGTGCCTGGTAACTGCACACACACACACAGTCTCACACACTGACGAGTGTGTAGTGCAAGTGCAGCGTAGAACAAGGTAGACACAATCTGAAGTCACACACATATGGTCTTATACACTATATAATATATGCTAAATTCAGCTCAAATGCCCCCCTTTCTCCCACACACACGTACTGTGCCATGTTGCAGTGGGGCATAGGCTAAATTACCTACGAGTGGTTCAATAAACTGGCATTATGGTAGTGGTTTATTAGGGTTGTATAGTTCTGTAATACATTGGAGTGTAATAGGAGCATACTCTCCCTACTGTATGACTGCTGCATACAGTAGCATTGACATTGAGATGAGATTTCTTTTTGAATGACCCCTCTTTGTGTGTGTTTGTGTGTTTGTGTGTGCACTCGCATAGTGCATGTGTGCATTCGTATCCAACCTGCTATCAAATCACCAGCAAAGAATACAGCAAAGAATGTTTCCTGTGCTGTGAGTGTGTTTGCATGAAAATGTGTATTACTTTATTATCTCAAAATTAAGAGAGGCCTCCTAAAAACGATTTATTTATTTTTATGTTAGTTTTTAAAGCAAAGTGAAACTTGTGCTGGTCGAAGAGTGAGCTCCTGTGTGTGTGTGTGTGTGTGTGTGTGTGTGTGTGTATGCATGTGTGCAGACGAGTGTTTATACAGCACAATGAATGTGTGAGTGTGAGACAATATAGGGCCAAGGGAGAATTTAACAGTGTATGCATGACTGCACTGTAAATTCCAGGGAGAGCGTTTAGTGTGTGTGTGTGTGTGTGTGTGTGTGTGTGTAAAGTTTAATGTTGTAATGCTGTGGAAAGGAGTTATATGGTGTGCTACTGTGTGTTTGTTGTGTGAAACAACCTCTTTTTGCAGTTTAAGGAGGAGCCCAGCCCAATGCCATGGAAACGATAGCTGTCGATTATCTATCTATTCAGGATTTTGCTGCCGGCCAGCCTAGCAAATATGCTGAAAGTTCTAGACTTTTTGAATTATCTAAATTATGATTGAGCTCCTCTCCTCTCCTCTTTTGATTCAGGCCATGAGACAATTATGATTTTACAATTATTTCCTTTATATTGTTGATCCTATTTTGTGATTGACAAGCTGTGTGCTGAAAACAATGCCAGCACCTTATAGAAGATATTTAGATTTAGGCTAGGTCTTGGCATATAGGCTTGTAGCTAACAAACAATGAGATCCAAAGGCCTACTTTTTGGTAACATTTAGTAAGGTTAGATATGCATTACCTAGAACAGTTCAGGTACTGTAGCTTTTACAGTAATCTGCCAATTTAAATTCAGCTGATGTTAGTCAAGCAAAAATTGCATAACTCTGCAGATTCCTTTGGAGGGAAAATTATGACTACTTGTGGTACGTATCAATTTCTGAGTAAAAAACAAAACTCTTGATGCTTTCCATGCTTTGATTTAGACCTAGGCACGTAGGCTACCTACTGACATCCACCAAATACACAGACCTGAAAATAAAGAATAGGTCTATATTTCATTCTAAATAGTCAGTATTATCTACAAGTTGTGCACGCACCCTATTGTGCAGTCCAGTACCTTGAAAAGTTCAGACTACTAACAGAATGTGACCACACACACATGCGTGCTGCTTGCTTATCAGCCAAAGCGAAGAGCATTTTGGGAGGCCATAACCATGACCAAACACATTTTTCTAACCTGAGATCAGATTCTACATTACATTATTACATTACATTACATTACATACATTACAGATTCTAGCGAGTCATTCAGCCGTTCAGTCAGTCAACCAGTGGCCCTTACTCCTTCCTCTCTTCACCAGTGCACTACAGTACCTCTACAGTACCGACACTCCCAGACCAGGCACCAGCGTCTACTCTAATGAATGGGTACTTGGCCTAGTACTTGTAGAGTGCATTCCTGCACTTTCCGTCAGATTTTTGTTTCTTTTTTCCCTTGCTCTGTCTGTGATGGACAACTTATACACTGCCATAACATTTCTGTCTTGGCTAGCTAGCTACCTAGTCAGAACATGGAATTTACCAAAATTTTGAAAAAGAAAATCTAGAGTGTGAGTAAAGTATTTAGATTTCCATTTCATATTTGTCTCCTGCTTTTCTTTTCCTTGTTTAAAGTTCAGTGACAACCTTTGGTGGGTTGAGCTGAATTATATAAATAATGATAATAATAGCGTATTTGCCAGTTTATACAGTGAATAGGATGTGAGGGCAGAGGTCAAGATGGAGCATCAGTGAAGAGTGTGAGAATAACTGGGAGTTTATTAGTGATACAGGAACAGGAAGAGATGCTATGCTGTACAACAGGAAGTGGAAGTGGGGTGTGACCGGTTTATGTTATGTTTTGTTACGGCAAGCAAACAGTTCAACACATGGTCAGCTAATGCATGTGTGACAATCTTTTCCAATGTCTAGGACAGGATGTGCTTCCGTGTGATTCCTTGTGTGTGTGTGTGTGTGTGTGTGTGCATGTATGTGCATATACTTGCAGGAATGCAGGCATTTGCATATGTTGGTGAGTTGTTGACCGCACGTGTGTGTGTGTGTGTGTGTGTGTGTGTGGTTGTGTGTGACTGTATTTAGCCTGTACTCTTGCATCAGTGAGTGTGCCTGATCCTGTGCCAGCCTTTTAATTTCTCTCATTTCGGGCACATCTTACCATTGCAGATTATTCCAATTGTATTGTCTTTTCGCCGAAGCGTGTGCCTGAGTGTCAGTGAGAGAACGAGAAAAGAAGACAGGGAAAGACAGAGATGCCGAGAAAGTGAGAGAGGGCCTGGGTGCGCTAGAATGACTGTGGAAATTCCCAGTGACTACATAAGAACAGCCTATTTGAACAAACAGCCAAACAGCCGCATACTCCTCCCTCTCTCTCTCTCTGTCTATCTCTCTCACTCTCTCTCTTTCTCTTTCTCTCTCTCTCTCTCGTGTTGTAGGGTGACCTCACTCTGGCCACTGCCAGCCCTTTCCTCCTGATGGGAGTCAAAATAAAATAAAAGCTGTGTTGTTGCGATCCCAAGCGAACACACAGCAGGGAGTCTATACTGCATAGCGTGAGAAAGCTACCCTGTCGCATGTCGAAGTAGCTGGAGGGAGTACAGTGAGGAGATCAGGCGACCTGTAGTATAAGGCTAAGTGTGTGTGTGTGTGTGTATGAGAGAGAGCGAGAGAGGGAGAGAGAGAGAGACATCAAGAGAAAGCATGTTTGTCTCTGCATGCATTTGACATTAAGGAGATGTAGGCCTCATTAAAGGTTTGGATACTGGAGACGTACTCATGTACCATAAGAGACCAATTGTTATGCGTGACCTTGGTTATTTAGGTTTCTTTCTTTCTTTCTTTCTTTCTTTCTTCTAGTTTACCTCCTTTTATCTATGTCTTTGTTAACCCTTTATTTCTGAGTAGGCTAACCATGAGGTTAAACCTCACTCTCAGACATATTTATCCATCAATCAATATTTCAAAAACAACATACCTATCATAAACATAACTAATTATGTATGTACTATTTACCAGTGGTGTATAGTAACGAAGTAGAAATACTTCGTTACAGTACTTAAGTAGTTTTTGGGAGTATCTGTACTTTACTTGAGTTTTTATATTTCTGTCAACTTTCACTTTTACTCCACTACAGTTTCTAAATAAAATGTATACTTTTACTCCGATACATTTCCCCTAAGCATCTTCGTTACTCGTTACTACAAAATAAAATCAGATTTGGTAGATGTTGGAACACAGACTGCAAGTAAGCAGGTTTCGCGAATCAGTGGTCCTATCTCGCAAGATAATTGGTTAACCACGTTAATGCGCAAGTGTAGCCCCAATGTCGACGCTAGTATGTCTTTGATTCTGACGTGCCATTACTAGCGTCTCAACGCACGTCGCTCTACATTGTATTCCTGTATGTGAACTTCGGCTGCT
>OMLI01092252.1:0-13003 GCA_900302605.1 Rondeletia loricata
CATATAGCACGAGGGGTTATTATTTCCTGTTTGCGTTCTTGTTGACCTTTGACCTCTTGTGTTTCTGTTTGCAGGTTATTTCAGGGTTGGGGTCGTGTCCACCGGCTGCTGAACAGGCCCTCTCTTCTTCTCTGGAGGTATCGCAACAACCAGCAACACACACATCATAAGCATGCCCTTTCATCTCAAACACACACACACACACACACACACACACATCTTCCTATACCTCTAGCACATCGAAGTCAGCCTGCAGAGGCAAGTTTTTCTTTATCGCGAAAAAGCTTAGAGAGGAGATTGGAACAAAGATCAGGTTATCTGCTGACCGCAAGGGTTTAAATGCCCGTCACACACACACACACACAGGTCACACACACACACACACACACACACACACACACACACACACACACACACACACACACAATCTGGTGGGCCATCATATTGAATTTCGATTGATCTTGCAAGAGATGGGACAGACAAAAGATCAGAGTGGCGATGCTGGTTCATGGTTACACGGCGCGCTTACAAATGTACACACACACACACACACACACACACACACAGCTGATACGTGCCTATACCTCAATGTCAATCAATCAGCCAATCACCTTCTACCTCCTCAAATAGCTGCTGGTCACCTGACTACACAGGTTGCTATGGCAATGGGGATCCCCCTAAGACACAATTGTTGAGCAATTTACTGAATTAGATTGGGTCTGTCCTGGTTTACATTGCACATTGTCTTTACAGAGTTCTGTATGATATGAGTCATGTCTCACTTCAGGGAGTGCAGGCCCTGATGAGCAGTGCAGTGCAGCCTCTTCTGCAGTCGGTCAGCGACTCCATCGAGGCCATCATCATCACATTACACCAGGAAGACTTTTCGGGGTCAGTACTTTGTCTCGCGCTCGTATGTATTACCGATCCTCCTGTAATGTCTGTCGGGAAATTAACTGCCTTCTCTCAGGCCTTTAAAATGCTAATTTCTTTGTGAGGCAGTGAACAATTTTGGTGTGCGTTTCTTTGAATACGTGCAGACAGGTTTTTCTGAATTTGTCCAAAACGTTAACAAATGCTTGCGGTAGAGAAAATGAGAACCAAATGTTTCCGATTTTGGTTGGTTTGATCAGGTGAAATATTTTCTCCAACACTTAACTTTAATTTGTACGCCATAAATTCTGCACAGCACCTTGTTTAGAAAGCCTCAAACACCGTTTCCCCTCAGAAATAACTGCATCGTTGCATCGAGTCAACATTGACATTTTTCTATATTCTTTATTTAATACGTGTACAGCCTTAACTGAGGGGAGAGTCTCTTTAACAGAGCAGAATTAAAGCTTCCAGTCATGAAAACCATGTGGAAATGGCCTTATTTGTTTACAATACTCATTCCAGACTATCACAACTTGACAGTGATTTATTGACATGATAATCCCACAAGCAGCAGCTCTAAACTTTAGAAACCGGTGTGAACAGTGAATGAGTGGTCATCGGTGCGTCCCTGCTGTCTCATATTGAGGTTGTGTGTGTCGCAGGCCTCTGTCCAGCCCCAGTAAGCCTGACGTTCCCAGCTCCCTCTACATGAAGGAGCTGCAGGGCTTCATCTCCAGAGTGATGGCCGACTACTTCCGCCACTTCCAGTGCGTGGACTTCATCTACGAGAGCACCGAGTCCATCGCTCGGAGAGCCATCGAGCTGTTCATACGCCACGCCAGCCTGCTGCGCCCGCTGGGGGAGGGAGGCAAGATGAGGCTGGCCGCTGACTTTGCACAGGTGAGGGTAACCTTGTGTGATTTAAAGCCAGATCTGTCTAACTCCCAAACCTTTATGGATGTTTTGTGAAACCTGTCACATTTAGTTTGTTGCTGCAGGCCCTCCCAACGCAGGACGGTCACTTCCTCTTCACTTCAAACACACGTCCTCTTCCCTCCTTCACTCTGCTGCATTGGGCCAGTGGTCACACTGGTTCTGGCGATCAGACTGGTTTTCAGGCTGTACTTTGGGCCCAGGATGTTTGAGAGCTAATTCGGAAAAGCTCAGTCCTCAGCTTTCCTGTGATGGATTGCACCAGACTTAAATTTAGATGATCATGTCTGTGTTTTTGTGTGTGTGTGTGTGTGTGTGTGTGCATCAGATGGAGATGGCAGTGGCTCCTCTATGCAGGAGAGTGTCTGATTTGGGGAAACCCTACCGTATGCTGCGCTCCTTCAGGTACGTGTGGTCATCCTCATTATGCTTATGAAGTCGCTTTGGACAAAAGCGTCTGCTAAATGCCGTAATGTAATGTAATGTAATGTAATGAACACAGAGAATCATAGTGGAGACAAATTGGTGCTTTTACAGCAGCAGTAGCCAGAGAAAGATTCATGAAGAAGAAATCTGCACTATAAAGAGAGAGAGAGCAAGATTCTCACTCATGTTTTTTTAATCTCATGCAAAGAGCACAGGGTGTAGACATCCGCAACCACACAATTACACAAACATACACTTCAATATCAGCCAGTATAGAATTTAGTATCAATATCTAGATCAGTGATATTATTAAGTAGACACTGCTAAATCTGTTGGGTTGCTTTATGGCACAAAACAGAAAGAGGGCCGCTGTTCTTCCAGCGCAAACGGAGCTAAAACGTTCAGAGGTAGTGGAAGGAGTGAAAGGCAGATGGAAAATCACTTCCAACGTGTTTATCCGCAACGGGGATTATGGGAAATGTGGTCTTAATTTTGAGAAACACTAGCACCAACAATATCACTGGCGTGAGATAGAGGCTACCGGTCGTCTCGACCACGGTCTCATTTGTTTACAGTAATTATACCGAGGTAATTTGACAATGATATATTGATGTTTAAACATGTTATTCTGTGTTGGTGTTACAGACCCCTGCTGTTCCAGACCAGCGAGCTAGTAGCCAGTAGTCCAGCTGTGGGCGACCTGATCCCTTACAGCACTCTGCTGCACTTCTTCTTCACCAGAGCGCCCTCCGAGCTCAAGGCACCTCACCAGGCACGCACGCACGCACACACACACACACACAAATCTGTTCATACTCATGTTTCACCTTACTCGCCCGCCATTACTCCATTACAATGTACAGGCACTAACTGGCAGATAAGGACTTTATGGTGTTTAACAGCTAAAACATAGAGACCAGATACACCCTTCTGTGTCACCCACAGAGAGCAGAGTGGTCCGTCGCCCGTTACTCCCAGTGGCTGGACGACCATCCCTCCGAGAGAGACCGGCTCACCCTCATCAGGTTCCCGTTCGATCCTTCGTTCGTTCATTTTCTTTACCCGCTTATTCCTTTTCAGGGAGACCGGTCCGTCACAGGGCTAACGCAGACAGACACACAATCATTCACACTCACATTCATGCCTGTGAGAAATTTAGAGTCTCCAGTCAACCTGATTTGCATGTAGGAAACCCACACACAAAAAACGTAAAGACTTTGGCAAAACCACTCATTTGTGATATAGTTCATGCAGTAAAGCTGCTTAAAAGCACAAGGAATCTGCATTTCAATGGTGTTTTCAATATATTACCTCAAAAGTACAAGAAAAATATACATTTTTATAATTTTGGGGGCATTTATTGTTAAATAAGTGTATCATATGAAGATTTACCAAACATGGACTTTAATTGTGGTGACTGATCGGCCTCTAGTGGTGAAATGTGTAAGTGCAGATGATTTCTCTGTCTCGTCTCTTACGTCTCTCTCTCTCTCTCTCCCCCTCCCTCCCTCCGTCCTCCTCCTCTAAGGGGCGCTCTGGAGGCCTACGTCCAGTCGGTGAGGGCTCGGCAGGGGAAGGAGTTTGCACCCATCTATCCCATCATGCTCCAGCTGTTACAGAGAGCCACCAGTGGTTCCCAGGAGGCCAGAGCCTGAAGACACCGAGGAATGAGGACGACCCAACTGTAGGTGTTACGCCCAAGCAGAGCTGCATGGAACAGCATTCGCCCTGTTATCGTCTGCAGCGTAGGCAGTTCTAACCCCTCAGTGGGATATTACGGCGACTCCGTTTCCTTGTTTTAGCAGCCGAATGACTCAGCTTTGTGTCAGAAGCTACTGTGGGCTGCTGTTTATCAGACAACACGTCCATATTGATGTTGTGGGAGAGGGTATCTTAAGGGAGAGAGGGTATCTTAAGGGAGAGGGCATCATTTCTCTGGATCAAGCATATCCACACTACAAAAAAAGCCTCTGGACGGCATTATTTATGACTGTAGCGTCTTTATCCCAGCCAAAATTACTTTTATTGTAAAAATTTTGACTGAAATAATAAGTGATGTTTTGAGACATCGACAATGATAGCAACGAAGACAGTCTTCGTTGAGCGTACGCTACTTTCCCTGAATTTGTGTGACCAAATCTGTTGAACAATATCAATAAATATAATATACATCATCGTGTGCAGAATTGCTCATCGTGGCAGAGCGCCCTGTCATCTTGAGTGTAACAATTACTACATTTGGTCATTTTATTATATGAATTTTAGCCCTCTAGGCGTAAGAACTGCTGATGATTCATAAATAAATGGTAACGCACTCCCAACATTTCTTAAAATCAGACACGCCTCGGCAAGTCATTCATTTGTTCATTCATCTGTCCTCGGTCAGTTAGTCCTTTAGGAATCCAGCAGGAAATTGGATTGGTTCCAGGCTCCTACAGGTTTCGCTTAAATGTACATTTGTTTGTAATTATTGGATCCTTCAGGATTGGTTCAACGGGCGATCAAACATAATCAGTCAGTGACTCTTGAGAAATAAATAGGGGAAAATATTCCCAGGGCTTTTATTTGTACATGACTTGGCTGGAAGCAGGGCACGGATCACACACACATCAACACAGACAACGTGACATTATTGGTATAAAGAGGTATTTAGATGGGCCATTTCCACTGGTTGGGAGGGGGTTCCTCTATCAGCGGCTCCCACGGCTTCCACTCCGCCATCTTCCTGGACAGAGCCAGCTCACACTCCGCCTGCAGAGGAGACACGCAGGAAGGGAAGGGAGGGATTAGACAGAACGGTGATATTCATGAACGTCACCGATTTCATCACATACGCACAATGACGTCGTTTTAGAAGTCCCACATTTTACTGCAAGCTTGTAACAGAAAATCATATTTTGTTTCCTTTTAAGTCAGTAGTAGGTGCAAAGAATGTCTGGTGAGTAGTTATGTTAGAAATCCTTTGGTGAAATCGGTTATGTGTATTCTTCCTATCAAACAATGGAGACATTCTGCACTGCAAGTCTGAAGAGTGTCACTTGAGATCCAGTTGATTTACATTTCAGCCATTTAGTTGATGCTCTCATCCAGTATGACTCACTCTGGGCCCTATTTTTGTGCTGGCGGTGGGCGGCGTTATGACCTAGCGCTGGAGAATTGCCAGTTTCGTCTGTCACAAACTGAATATTTCCTGCCTCCGCCGAGTTTGGCAATTTTGTGGTGCGCAATGAAGGCGTACAGAGGAATGACCTTCATTCTGATATATGTTTGCGAATTGATATATAGCCGTTTTTAGGAGATTGGATTGGGCCGTTTGTTTTACTGACTCAACGCAGACCAGAAAAGACGGGAGCTCATTACACCATTAATGGCTGACAGGCGTCTGATTAATGACCTACCTGGAAGATGACTTCTTCAATCTGCCCAGAGTTTATCTTCTTCTCCAGCTTCTCGACATCAGGCTCCTTTGAAGTGAAACGTAAATTCGTTATATCTAAACACCCATCGCAACACACTGGCATCTCAAGCAGTCAAATTTACCCAGCGTGACCGGCTCTTTTTCCATCCAGAGAATATTTCTTCACACACACGCACATCACCACCTCATCTACTTTAAACTCAGCGGGACAGACTGTCAGGCCGGGTACGCACCGTTTTGACCAGGGTGAAACGGTCGTTGACCAGCTGCTCTGTGTACTTCCTGTAGGCGGCGTCCTTGGGCATGACCTGCAGTGACGTCAGGATCTTAGAGTACAGAATCCTCAGACGCTGAGAGGAAGACGCAGACAGACGATAGTAGTTAGTGGGTGAGAGAGCCAAAGCAGTGGGAGGAGATGGGAGTTCGCTTTCTGAACGAGGTTTACAGTCACCACCGTAGTCTTTGAACTGCATGGTAATATAAAGAACGATGAAACTCTGGAATTAACAATTAATATTCCCATATTTGTTTCAAATCTCATTTTGCGAAAGATTTTAATTAGCATTTGCCTTTTATCATTAATTTATACAACAAATTGTGTATCAAGATAACTGGATATCATTATTTCATCATGATATGATTCTATAGAGACTATAAATGATAATATTGAATTATTTCCCAGTGTTAGTTCAACTGCTAGGTTGTATATATTGCTCTTTGGTGTTGATTGAAGATCTATAAGAATATGTATATTATCTACCTGATTTCCTTGATGTACACTGTCGCTAAGATTGTTTTTATTACAAACCTATTTGATGTTAAAGTAACCCTTCATCTACAGGCATCCTATTCATGACAGAAATGGATGTCTTGTCCATAGACACTGATGAAAGCCAGAGGGACGAAAAGGTTTCATCTTCCATGAAACTGAATAAAACATGAACATGTTCCTTTTTGTGCGTGCGATCCCATTCCTTGACCAGGGTCCAAATTAACACCTGACAAGTGCCAAGCACCAGTAAACATTTGTGTTGGTGGATAATTAAATCAGGGTCACCCACCACACTGGCTGGTAACTCCTTGAGATGATAACATTTGAATGCCTCGGTTATATACAGTCTTTGGTCCTTGCCTGTTGTCAAACTTTGTCTCTGCTGGCCACCGTACATTCTCTCTGACCTGATTCTATACACAAAATATCCTTGAAAAATGGTACGGTGACATATTTCTAAGAAAAATGCATATTAATCATTTTGGCTGGTAATTTATTTTCTTGGCAGGTAGATGTTTTTAGATTACCAGCCCTTGACAGGTGAGCCAAAAGGTCAATTTCATTGATCATCTACATGGCCTAAAGGATCTCCAGTGTGGCATAATCACAGGAAAAGACAAGCCCACTGCCCAATCATAACTAATAGTTACTGCCGTTCTCCACCTGTTGCTTATAACAGTATCAGTTCCAATACTGTGGTTGTGCACTAGCTGGCTATCTTAAGGGCTTTGATAGTGTTGGCAGTTTACATTAAAGGTCCTCAGCTAAATTGTATGAGAGGGTCTTTGGAGCAGAAGTTCACACTGTGTTTAAAAGCTACTGAAACACAGTCTTGCATTGTTTCAGGGTGCTCTATTACCTACCTGTACCACAAACTAATGAAATAACTGCAGCTAAATAACTTAGTTGAGAGCTGTCAGAGTGGTTGGTCATGTTTTGGCTGAGGGAGATGTGTTCATTGTGAGCTGCTTACCTCATGAGGATTCTGGGACACCGCCAGGCCCACCAGGCCTGTAGTCTGGAGGGAAGCAGAGGTGAGACAAGTTCAGCTTCTAGTCACATCTTGACTCCTGCCTAAGATCATGCAGTTTTATTTGACAACCGAAATGGAAGAAGGGCTGCACAATTATGGCTAAAATGATAATCCTGATCATTTTTCTAGATATCATGTTTATTAATCACATTTATTTGTCTTGATGATTTGAGGAACAAATATATTTGACTGCACATGGCACCTTAAATCAACATCTTGACTACTTTCGACAACAGTGGACATTCTAATGAAAGATATGCCAATGTACAATAATACAGTTAATTATGCCGTCCTTGTGTGTGTGTGTACAGATTTAAGGGTGTGATCATGAAGTGGGGGGGAATATCTTTCTTCCTTTCTTTTCCTGGGCTACAACTGGCTCCATACTCATTACCCTACATGAATTGTAAATGACAATCTTACTTAATCCTGCAGCCCGATCTAAGTATCAGACCTATTTCAATCTGTGGGGTTCATTATGTCCTGCAACCTGCAAGGATAACTTGTGTGTAAAGATACTAGCCCAGAGAACAGCTGTTTTTTGGGCAGTGTTTTGAAACACACTGGATTTAAAAAAGGACTACAGTGGCTTTTGTAAAAAACAAACTCATCTTCTCTGCTTGATGTCCTTCACAGTTCTCTTGTTGCTCATTAGAAAACAGGGTTTAAACTGGTAGGCCGGCATG
Source organism: Rondeletia loricata (assembly GCA_900302605.1). NCBI lineage: Eukaryota > Metazoa > Chordata > Actinopteri > Beryciformes > Rondeletiidae > Rondeletia > Rondeletia loricata. Next base: position 8,145 of record OMLI01092252.1, read on the forward strand.
TCAACAGACTTATGTAGCTATAGAATCATACATTTGGAGATGTGTGTAGTGATATTTGTGTTGACAAATAACAATTGCATCCTTTTGTGATCTGATGATGCTCAATATTACATTCAAGTTTCAGCTGTTAGTTGTGTTGTTGTTTATTTCGTAAACACACATCTGTTTCCCTGCTAGAGCTAGCAACACCATGTTAGCTAACATCCATTAGCAGTCAAGTTAAAACGGCCTGCATCAGACTCAAACTGTATGTAACGTTATGCCTGTATAACAGAGAGGTAAATACCAAAACACTCACTAACAATATGGCACACGTGAAATTCCCTTAGTTGGCAATTTATACCGCTAAAACAATAACGTGACCTCCACTCGTACCTTTTTCAGCAGCCCAGCCATCCTTTCCTTTCCTACAAGGATTCCCGTAAGCGATTTCCGGCCACTAAATATGACGTCGGAGGACAGCCGTCATGGCGCCCTCTGCTGCTCGCTGCTCACCTCACTGGGAATTTAACATTACACCAAGGACCCGTCACTAGTGTAAATCTAGGTTCATGTAACCATACCGATCACAGTAGGTCTAAAGGTTTAAAGGTTTTGTACATTTTAAATTAAACTTTCCAAAGTGAGCACATTTAGCTGGCCTTCACCACCAAGGGGATAATTAGGGTCAGGGGTTAGGGTTCAGGTTATGTTTATTTTATTTACAGGTGGTCTCATTGAGATAAATATTTCTTTCTCAAAGGTGAGAATTAAGATTTGTGGTTGAAAATAGTCAATGGAAGGTCTTCAGTAATACAAACACGCCCGTGTGTGTGTGTGTGTGTGTTTGAGTAAGAAAGACAATTAGCATTGTAGCCAGTTCACACCATAATCTGCAATCCAACTGCCATGAGAATGTGTATTTCTAATCATCTGTCAATCAATTGAAAATGGGTTGCAGGGATTTACAGATTTTTATTTCTATTCCAAAACACTATATATGTTTTAGTGTTGCCAAGGACTGAAGGTATGTACTGTGCTTTAACGTTATATTTATTTTAAAATTTGTTCTAGCTATCATTTTGTAAGAGTAGGTGTCACAACTCTTCAAAGGTACGTCCTGAATTGACTGAGATTGACCAGGGAGCTAGTTACTGATTGTTTTCTTGTGTTTTTATTTATTTCAGGTACACCACTTTGTAGGAAACGCTTCAGACAGCACACATGCGTTGGTAACCGGTGTGTAAAGCAATAAATACCCTTTAATACATTCTTTACTATGACTATGGGTATTCAGTGCTGCAGATGTTACTCTGCTTCACTTTGTACTTCGCTGCATCACAGTAAAGGAAGCCCTCTTGAGTATTATTGCTGTAATAAACCCTCTGGCTTGCTGGTCAATCAAACGGCTATGGCAAGTTATGGTCTGAGGATTTTTCTTTGCCCATGTGGAACGGTGGCTGGCTGGTTAGCAAGTTTAAACAGTCGTTTTAAGCCACCTGGTTATCATCATGAACAGTCAGACACTCTGAATATAAGAAAAGTAGTTCTGACAGCGCTCTAAATCAAGACATGGTTCAGTTTGCTGCTACTATCCGACGCTGAAAGACTTTACACCAAGTGGAAGCTGGGAAAAGTTTAATGACGTCAAACCAGAGCAGTGTCAACTATATGCACATGGACCAATATTATCAGTTTTTAAAACATCTATTTAAAAAAACAAAACATGTTTGGCAGAAAAAGAACATCTATCTACAGTACAGTAAAATTTCAAAGTATAAAAATATATTACAAATCTTCAGAAGTATTTACAAAGACATGTTTTCTCTACAAATGTGTCTAGCTCTCTACAGTTCTGTCAGTTTACCTTGCCTCAGTTAGCTTTCAGTCTAGCTGCGTTACCTAAAACAGAAAAGCATCGTCTCCCCCCTAAACATTCTCACTAAGCTCAGCACCTAATGTAGAACACATCGGAGATACTTCAGAGAGCCATGAAAACAAGAGTCACTAAACTCACAGCATCGGGGGTGGGTGGGGTGGGGGAAAAGGGAACATAGAGATTGAAAAGAAGGAGACTCATCTTCTCCTCATTGGTCATTGGATAGCAGGATGCGACACTGGGATTTCCTCTGAAGGTCGTTAGAAGAACATCCTGCGGAAAGATAAATGTTTTAGATAAATTTGCCGTCTCTACCATTTCCCCACCTAATCTTTCAGTGCCTGGAAATTAGTTCACCCTGTGACCTTTCCGTTACGGGATGGTCACGCTGAGCACTAGGCCACCCTGCCACCTTTACACACACACACACACACACACACACACACACACCTGTAGATGTTGGGGTCGAGGAGCACGGCTGTGTCTGTGGGCAGCTTGGATAGATGCACCACCTTGGTCTTCTGCTGCAACCTGTCGCTCTCATTCACCCACACATCTGGTAATCTGAGAGAGAGAGAGAGAGAGAGATACTGTTTTCCCCCTCACATGTGACACATAACTGATGTCTTCTGATCAGTGTGAACAGCCCAAAGCTGTATGGAGTCGCATTTTTCCGGTACAGAGACATCTTTTGTTATCGCTACCCTGCGCATGCATATCTTTTCGGTATCGGATATGGGTTATATCCCAAAATATATCAGCGATTTGGAATTGAGCATGAAGGCCTGTGGTGTGAACGTAGCCTTACATCAACTTGACTATATATTTAGAATACTGCAAAAGAAAAGAAAGGAGGGGAGCAAGAGCAAAGAGGAGAAAAGCAGGGAGCACAAGAGAGAGAGGAGACAGGAAGGAGGGAGGACAGGGAGAGAGCGAGGGAGAGAGGAAGGAGTGCAGGACTCACATGTCCTCAGGCGTCCAGTGCAAGAGGACCTTGACTTTTCCAGAGTCTTCTTTCCTCCTCGCTATTACCTGAATGGACGAGTAGACAGACAGGAATGTGACCAAAAGCAGAGAACATTAGCACTGCCTGAGGTAGACAAGCAACACTAATCACTCCACTGCTTTTATTGTTGCTCTAAATAGAGATTAAAGATGTGTGTGTGTGTGTGTGTGTGTGAGCCCACCGTGCTATGGAAGACGACGCTGTGTCCGTTGCCCAGGCTCTCGATGTGTGTTGCCAGGTTGAGGCAGATGGCTCGATGGCGGATGGCGTCCATGGTCTGGGCGTCGAAGAAGTCATGGGGCCGGGCTGGAAAATCACAAAAGACTACAGTATATAAAACAGACTGGCGTGAGACGGGAGGGGTTGGGTTAACCAGAGGGCAAAGGTCAGAGCACAAAGGGGAGGCTAATCGCACTTTTGCTAAAGTAGGAGAGAAGCTGATCAGAAATAAGGCTGAAAATATTGACTGTGAATTGATCTTTGAGTATGTGTGTGTGTGTGCGCGCTTATTTTTCCAAGATACCCAATTGTGAGGACCATTTTTCTGTTTCACCCAAGTGTGCGCATGTCTGCATGTATAACAACGAAAAAATATACCCTTGCATTTTGAAGGTACGCATGTGTGTGTGTGTATGGTCCACATACGGAGGGAGCGTCTGCGTTTGTTCTTGAGTTTCCTCCTCTTGTTGAGGCCGGCCTTGGAGGGAGACTCCTCCTTCACTTTGCCCTGACTGGCCAGTTTGGACGAACTCTGTGAGCTGAAGTGAGTGGGCACGTGGCGCGCCAGCCCCCCCTGGGAGGCAAAAGTGGCGTTGCAGCCTCCCACCACACACTGCAGGAGGACACAGTTTACTTATTCATGTGTTCCAGTCAGACTACAGGCTAATAATATTACTTTTACTTTGTGCCGTGAAGTCTTTCTCGGGGACAAGCTATTTGCAGCCTGGTGGTAAATTAGAAGCCTCATATCCTTTTTTCCCAATATTATTTTATCACTGTGTGACTTTTATTGTTTCTATTCTTCTTCTTCTGTTAGCACTGTGCAAATAAGCACAACTACACTAATCAATCACCCTGAGGGATCCTAATAGAGGCTGAAGTGAACGTGCAGTGAGGCGACCGTTCTCACCTTGAATGGTTTGTCTCCACTGTGGGTCAGCATGTGTCTCTGGAGCCAGCTCTGACTGGTGGAGGGCGTGTTATAGACCTTACAGCCCTTCCAGAGACACACAAACACCTGCGTGGCATACACAGAGACAGACACAGACACACACTTACACACAAACATACACAAATTAGCAAGTTTGAGAAACATTACGCATCACGTTCCCTTGAAACTCTAGGAGGGGTGATTGGAAATCAAATGATGGAACACAAAAAGTTAAATCTTTCTTTTATCTGTCCAGTGTTTCTCATATCATAACATTTGTGCAGCCCACCCAGCTAAATCAATAGCCACCCAAGAACATTTTTTGATTTACTTCTGGTGCTGTGATGCATGAAGCTGGCAACAAACTCTTGTCAAAACAAATCCGATTCCAGTCCCTGTAACTTTAGCTAAGCATGATGGACTTGTCTGCGCTCTTACCAGTTCATACCAGTTAAGAACACATGAAGAAATACGTTTTTCAAGCATGAGTCACTGCTGGCTATCAGATGTCAACATCAGTCTCCTTATACCCATAAAGTCTTGTATTTTGGGGTTCTTTCCTGTACTTGGTTCGGATTACATTCTTACTCCTAACGAACTGCACCGCAGTTCAATCAAACTAAAGGAGTAAACACTCCAGAGTTTGAATAAACCGTTCCAAACATGCTTGGTGTGAACGCACTCTTGGAGAGCTGCTCATACACAAAACTAGACAGACAGAAAGACACGCACCCCTCCTCTCTGGCCGTCTACATGCGTGGCCCGGATGTGCTCCGCCAGGTCGGGGCTGCTGGGGAACAGCAGCTGGCAGTGGTCCCAGCAGCAGGTGTAGCCCAGAGACTTCC
>OMLI01092259.1:0-16073 GCA_900302605.1 Rondeletia loricata
CACACACACACACACAAAAGCATAGATGCACACAGGACAGACAACAAACCAGAGGGCAATGTCATAAAGGGGTGCATCTTATAATGTTTTTACAGCTAAAGCAAGGGTAAAGTTGAGATGGTCAGAGGTTATTTATAAGCTCACCTGAAGTCAAAGAAGTTCAAGGCTGTCATTGTCTCCAAAACCGTAAACTGGTCGACCAACAGTCTGAAGATCATTACAATCCTGTGGATGCGAGTGTTGACTTTGAGCATGTTGCGTTCATCACGGACCTGGGGAAACAGGAAAATGTTCAGGAAAATAATAGCTGTTACTAACGGTAACTGTAGATGCATATCCTGCAAGTAGGGAGACGTTTGATCCATGTACATCATTATCTGATCAACTTGGTGTACGCATTTTATAACAAATGTCTTATATTACAACTGTTGTGCTGAACTGAACTTCAGTATCAATTCAAATTCTTTCATGACTCTTGTGGGGTGCAGTATGTCAGTATGTGCCACTAGCTCCAGTTTGACTATCGTCTCATAAAGGCAGTAACATCTCCATTGACCGCCTTAATATCAACCAGACAATCAATACAAACCAGACACCTTAGCCTGGATGATGTACGAAACCCCCTTACCTTCCCCTGGCTGAACTACAAAGTCAAAATGACCAGCTGGGACAAGGAATGGCGTACTGCTGCGGAATATAACTTGCTCTTTAACAGTAATACTGTGAGATCTGACTGGCGACCAGAGTGTTCTCCTCTCTGATGATTGTGTGTAGTCTTTCCTTTTCTGAAATTGTACGATCTCCTGATTTCACATCGTGAGAGGCTTTCGATCTTCACCACTGTCAGCTCAGATTCAAATGATTTGAATTTTATTTCACTAAATTGACAAATTCTGAATTGATTCCAAAATGGAAAATTCTGTATTTTGTTCATGTTAAATGAACTCTTTCTCCATAAACAAGAAAAATAATTAAATAAACACCAAATCAGAATTGTGACTCACATGTCCACTGATGAAGATCTCTCGCACCGAATCAAGTTCCCACAGAATCTGTTTGAACCATAGTTCATAGGCTGAAATATAACACAGAATGATTCAGCAGGTATCATAAACCAGTCCATTGTAATATTATGTTACGAGGTAAACAAATACCTCAATGTACAGTCAGCGATAATCAGAGCCAGGAGTTGCGCTGCAAAAATGTCACTTTGTCTTGTATTCAGCATTTTTTCTTAAAACAACGATTCAAGTGGAGTGATCTGCCTTTTTTCAAGATTTTTTATTTTTTTAAGATTTATTTTTTTAAAGACTGAATACAAGATGAATTTAGCAATTTTATTGCAGTGAAAAAACACAAGGAGCCACAATTGGCCAAGAAGAAAAATACAATGAAAACTACAAAGCTGGTTTTACCTTGATGGGTGACAATGAAGAGGTGCTCATCGTGGATCTTATTACCCTGTAGTTCACTCTGCAGTACCTGGGCTGTGACTATTTTGTCAAGCTGAAAGTGTTGGCAAGAAATAAAATTGACTAAAACATAGGCCAATTCCAATCCTTATCTAACATAAAAAAGTCCAGTTATAAAGCCTATTTATGATAGGTGGTATTTTCTACCTGAAGGTATTCTCCATACATGATACCCCCTTTACTGGCCTTGTTAACCCCTGCTTGAGAGGCATCCTCATTATCTTCTTTTTGGGGAGGCTTGTTCTTGAATAACCTGCAGTGTGGAGAGACAAGGCCTTGTGTTACTTGGTGTTTTTTCAACACTTCCCATCAGCACAACGATTAGATTATGTTGAGCACTTAAACTAATGCAAGCGTTACAAGGTTGTGGCAAATCAAGTTAGAAAAACCACATTAAAAAAAATGCAGCTATCACTTAAAAATGGGGAAATCCTTGAGCGTAGCATTTTAAGTGTAACGAGGATCCGGACGTACAAATGCCTCTTCTCGAAGTATGGACATCCACTCATGACTATCCAAATGAATTGCAGCAATGTTGTGATCCTCTTCCTTGACTAATATTTACTAAACTTGTCTTAGACACAATTCAGACTTTTAAAGGTTCACCTCATCCAATCACACATGAGGATAAACTCACCATCCGGCCCGCCTTTATTTGCTCCATCCAAATAGCTGTTGTTTAACTTCTACCTGTACCTGGTGTACTTTGCTTTAACCGGCTACAAGTACGGTCACAGGACCATTTCCAAATAATATAATTACAGAAACCGACCCAAACGACATTTTTCTACCGTTAGACATGATCAAACTGACATTAATATCAAATGCCCTGTAAGAAGTATCAGGTTGACATTGTTTTTAAAATGCATGATTATTCCTCATGACTTTTATTACTAATTATTAACATGTTGTTTTCAGGACGCTTGTTTGTTTGGTGAGAGGTTATCTTCAATGTTTACTCTAAGGCTTTCCTGTTGATATCTGAATGTTTTCTTTCTAACAAATGTCAACGCACTTCAGAGTGCAGTTAGTTGCGTGCATAATACGTTTTTACATTTTTTATAAGCAACCTGTATGGTGCAGTGGGTAGAGCACGGCACTAACACTGCCAGGCTTAGGGATTTGATTTCCACTTCGTCAACCAACGCTAAAAATGTATTCTCTCATTATACTGTAAGGCACTTCAAGATAAACGTGTCCACTAAATGACATTATGTTAACTTTGTGGACGTTATTGTCATTCTTAACAGATAATGACCCATAAACGTAAATTAACATCTTTCTCTTAACATCCATAAACATTCCTCTTCCCCCCATGCTTATAGAATATAACCTCTTCCCAGGTATTGTGACCTGAACAAACCAAATCACACTAACAGAAGTATTACTGACGTCAACTGACTCAATCTGTAAATATTAGCAATTTGGTTAATACTTTATATACTAGTGAGTCACTAGTGTTCTGTGGTGCCAAGGTTTGCGTGTGTGTGTGTGTGTGTGTGTGTGTGTGTGTGTATGTGTGTGTTTTCTTGGAATATGATTGCACTATCCTCGATGCATGTGTTTGTGTTTCTTCCCTTGTGTTGGACAAATCAGAGAGGGTGACAAAGTCAAAGCCCATCCTGAGCTTGCCAATAGCGGATCAACCCTATTTTCCACTCTGTGCTAATATTCCTGTTAGGCCTTTATTATCAGCTGTCATAATATTAGTTTGTTAGATTCACAATAGGCTAGACTGCTTGAAAATAATGATTAGTTTATCCCTCGTGGGCCTACCAGCAGAACCACATCACGACACACTGTCAATCACAACAAGCAAAGCCTTTTGAAGAACAGTTAACCCAGTTTCATCAGTAAGACACACAGATCAACGTCTAAATCTCTCCAAGATCATTAGCTCCCTTGTTTTTCCATCCACTCTCTTTGTAGACTTTTAAAGCGGAGTCCCATGAAGCCTGCGCAACTGTCCTCAGAAGATCAGAGGGATGATAACAAGCAACTATTTCTGAATTGGGACATGGTACAAGCCTAGCGGTGAGGCTCGCAGACTGAGAAATAGAGCAGAAGCAGACCCAAAACACTTTGTTCTTGTTCCCGTTTAGCCGGGATGAACGGGAGGATAGCAGCGGAGGATCTGCCTGAGACAAGATGAGCGTAGATCTTCGAAAGCCTTTTGATGGGCCGTCATGGACAGTTGCAGTATTGCGGGTCGCCTTCTCCCTGAACTTGTAAATGACCGGCCCATCTCACTGACTGGGCGGCACATGTCATTACACATGATCTCCAAGGTCTGAGTCAGTCACTGATTAAAAGAAAGCAGGAATATAGCCTGTGTTTCACCACGTCTTACTGCCATTTAAAACCACCATGACATTTAAACTGTTTTCCTCTTTGCCTGGCCTCGTCCTTGAACTCAGCGCCGGTAGTTTCCTAGGTGTGTTTATGGAGTGTCCACTCTATCTTTGGCTACCTTTGACTTCTTCCTCTCTACAGCTATTTATTGAGACTTTTGTACACAAAAACCACAATAACCTCCACAACAGTTGACTCCTAAACATGATTGATGTATTTATCACAGAAGCAAACACATGCAAACATACAAATCAGAGGAAACGATCCATGTTGTTCTTGCTTTTTGCCCCCCCCCCCCATTTTAGCAATAATTAACACAAAACAAATAAAGAGTCATTACATAACAGTCGGCTGTTTTGACCGCTGTTCTCACATGGTCACTGGGTTCAGGCCAGGGAGAATTTCATCACTGTTTGTTTCTGATATCTTCACCTGGATGCACATTGTAGGGTCAAATACAAATTGTGATTTTGTCTTTTACAGTTAATCAAATTTGGTATTTCTGCAGCACATATAATTCAAACAAATGAATTAAAAGTCAAGAGTTTGATTTATTTTAGTCCTATGATATCTGGCCATTTCAGTAGTTTATTGTTTTCATTCATTCATTCAAAAGGACAGATTTTTTTTTAGCATTTTTAAAAGTTGTATGCATGGTCTAGTCTCTTTAATTAATTAGTTTTATTGTCTATTGGGATATTTAAGAGTGAGTCATTGGTTAATTCAAAGCTGAAATGTCTCTTCCTGGGTTGAATACAGAAAGGTTATGGCCAGGAGCACCGAACAAATGACTGCTGAACTTAAAACAGAATCACGAGGAGGGCACAAAAGACATCACACCAAAACCTAGCACTGTCAGGTTCTCTGATAATTAATTATTCTGCATGGAAGAGCTGGAGTAGCCAGCAAAAAAGAGCCACAATATAGAGCAGCATAGGTTAGGACCATGAGTATTTTGCTCTAACACTGTGAGTTAACCCCAACAGATTACTAAATTAAGAATCTTTTATTTTGATCTAACATTGTAAAGAACGTGAGGAAATATTTCACCCACAATGCATATGCCAAGTGATCAGCTAAGACAAATAATATGCACCATTTGTTTGCAATAAACGCATTGAAAAGTAAGGTGAACCAAGTCCGCATGACTTGATCCAAGCTACAGAGCAGCGCCCTTGGAGCCGGTAGGGTGAGAGTGTCTTGCTCAAGGACACTTCAGCAGGTGGGAATGCATGCCGACGTGGCGGCTTGAAGACAAGTCCTCTGGATAAAGGCCGTTCTGGGCGACCTGTTGACCCTGCCGTCAAGTTCACCTGTCCCCTAAAGCCACTAGGAGGAACAATGAAACATCATTAACACTAGAAAGGCCAAGCACCATGAATTGACTGCTGTTTTGAATTTGACTTTTCCTAGACATACTTCATGTAAGTGTTGTTAGATTTCCCCAAATCATGCAAAGAAATAGTAGTTGTAATCATATTGATGGTGTTTTGGCCTTATCTTAATGCCCCCAAATCCATTTTAACACTAGAAAGGCCAGTGGATTTAGCCAACAAGCTGTCAACTGAAGGGGGTTAAATATAATTATGACTTCTATTACCTTTGAGTGAGTTTTACACAGAAAGTGGGTCTTGGAAAAGTCACGGAGGGACAATTTAAAAGTTGAGATATTTCAATTCTAAAATTCAAAACAGCAGTCAGTTGACAGTTGCTTAGCTTTTGGTTGGGTTTTGCAAAATGATGTATGTTGGTTGAAATATATACCATCAAAAGAGGCAAACTTGTGCTGTTTTAAATTTGAGTGTGTGATGCCCCTGGAGAAGCAGTCAGCTACACACACTGTTATTTTATTCACTAGAAGCTCATTAGAGAGTTCAATCTGTTGATTCTTTCATGTGTTCATGATTATGTAATCAGCTTGGTTGATGCTCTTGATCTCACATTTCTTATATCACGTTTGTTGAATTGCTAAGTTCAACTTCAATTTAAATTCTCTTTCCTCACTCTCAGCTCAAATTCATATCATCGGAATTGGATTTGAGTAAGCTTAGAAATTCAGAAATTGATGCCAACCCTGGTTTCCCAAATTCTTAAGTGACATTTGGCCATTACATCCACCAGCTTTGAACCTGCATGGCAGGACACAAAGTCTATGTTGTAGAACGTATGACCCTCACTTCAAATATGTAGAATCTAATGTAAACTAGCGATTATGCAGGTATGTCACTAGGGTTATCAACTGGGTACCACCCATTATAGATTGTTTCTTTGAATTAGGCCCCAAATGCTTCTTGAATGCTCAACAGTAAATTTCAGTGTCCCAGAACCACCCATATCTCTATGTGCTCTAAACACTGATCAGCTGCTCTACACATCAATTTCCATATCAATAACGATAGCTTTGACATCAAAATCTAGAAACCAGATTTTTAAATTTTGAACGTGATATTATTTGTCTCAAAATCAATTTCAAAAATCTAAATCAACTATCAAAAGTAACTCGGGCTCTGTGATGCGTAACCGAAGTATCATAAATAATGTAGTAATAGTGTAGTAATGTTTGACTGGGGCTCAGTAATTGCGCAAATATTTCAGCCTTGGAACTTTGAATTCCAAATGGCTACCTTTGTGTTATATGCAATAAATGAGGCTCAATTGAATTATAGAACATGTATTTTTCCCCCACTGCTCTGATGTGGTTATTGCGTGATGCTGTTAGGCCTTTGATGCTCCTGCAAAGTCGTGCCATCTCTTTTATATAAGCCTTTGAAGTAGGCCTCGTTGCACCGTGTTGTGCTATGCTTTGGCGGTGCCTACTGTGGTCGCAGTGTGATTCTGCAGCAGTTCTACAGAGCAGTGCTGCTGATCATTTTGATATTGGTTTACCTATTCCATTTGATGTCTCTTTAAATGAACCCAAAGTGTCCAGATGTGTCCAGCTCTGTCAGGGTTTGATGATTTCGGTCTGTTTTCCAACATCTGAATTGCCATCCACTAAATTGCAACTGAATTATTTGATGTTAAGCGCTCAAAGGCAACAATATATATATATGTTTTACCTCTATAAAAGTGTAGCGATGATTCCTTGGTTTTATAACAAGTGTATTGCTACATGATATAGATAGCTGAATGGTTGAACACTTTCTGAACTGTGCACTTTGTACCACTAGGGAGCAGCAGAGGACTTTTAAGATAATGAAAGATTGGGATAGCTCACTTGGTGTTTGGAGCTTTTTTCAGTACTGGTGGGAAACTCTCTCTTTGTAGGGCTATATCAAAACAAATGGTGGTTCGTATAAGTTCACTGTAATGTCATTGTTAAGGAACAATAGACAATAGCACACAGGGGAACTTTCATAAGAGATTTCATAATGGGGTGGTGGTGAAGGGGGGAGGTATACTCTATGGGAGTTACTCAGATTTTGAGTTGAGAAACATTCAAAGAGACATAGCCTTGTTGAGCTCTATATGTAATAAAACATTTTAAATCTCTCAAAAACAACAGCATAAAACACCCTTTGTGCAAAGAGCCTTCCACTCCACATTTGGTTACAAAATCTGTTGCAAAATAAATTAAAATGGAGTTAGCAAATCTTCACACAGAAGCTTATACCTAATAAACCCTCAGATTATGATTGAGGCAACTGTCTAAATTTCAGGTTAGTTACGCTCATAAATATCTCTTCAGCCACAATTTATACAATTTAATTCAGAACAGCTTCAAACAGCTGACTTCAAAGCAATGCTGGATTTGTCTTCTTTAGCTTTGTGGTAGAGATTATGTATTTTTAATCATTTATGTCATTTGTGTTTGAATTCTTATTTATTTTTAAAAAAAATACTGAGGTTATGCAGAACTATTTCGAAAGACTTGTTAAAGCAGGCTGTGATATCCATTTTGCCAACTTAGTGTCTGAGTAACCTGCCACTTCAAAACACAGTTTCACAAAACTGTCGACCTATTTGATGAAAACAAATTATAGAACATTTCTTTAAAAAAAAAAACAACACAACCCCTACCCCAAAAATAACCCCAATGTAATTTTAATCCATGAGTGCATTTAACATTCAAAAATAAGTTATGATACCTACCGAGAACATGGATGCGATCTATATTTGGATTCACTGTAGCGTTGTTTATGTGAGATAGGTTCATAAAATATTTGCGATGATGAAATATTCATCGGACAGGAAGCCAGGTCATAAGGCATATTATGCCCAATAAACGTTAATTTAGTGGAAACAATATTTCACTGCATGTTATAGATACATCACCACTTGTATTCACTTGTACAGGTTTCTGTTAATTCGTTGTCACTTAAACAGAGCTTTGTGAAGAAGCCCCCAAATTTGCCATATTGGGAAGAAAGTCACTTTCAATTGTAGTAAAAAACACTGCATGTCTGAATCTAAATCGGTTGGACTTTATTTGTAATGTATAAACACAACATAAATTACTGTTAATATGACTAGTACGGACATTTATTCAATTTCATTAAAAAAACCCATAAAACTCTTGCATAATGTACAAAACATGGTGTCCCTGTGCTATCCAAGACACGTGTGCCTTTCCCCACCCCAACATAGTTACGTCATACCTTTACTGTCCTTTGTTTCACAATGGATATTGGGTATTTAAACATGGAAATTGTTACTTTTTTTCTTTTTTCTTTTTAAAGCAACTCAAGAAGAATGAGACATTTTGATGTTTTACAGTGCTAAATCTGGTATACATAGTGGTTGTTTGGTGAGAATATCTCTAACATCAGAAGTCTTTGATTTAAAAACAAACATTTGCTCACGGACACTGCCTGCTCTGTGAGTGTGAACTCATGAGCCACATACTTCTTCTTTCCAGAGAAGTGCAGATATGCATAATGTAAACATTTCCTTTCCTCTTTTAATACTTTCTGTTGAGCCAGACTTTTCTCGATCAAAACAAGAAACATAAAACACCTAAAATAGTTCACTGTTTCCCCAAAACCACTATCACTGTTTCCCCAAAACCACTATTCCTCTGCTCCTGTTTAAAGAGTCTAGAGTCCAAAAGGCTTGTGCTACAGAGGAACTGACCTGTAATTGCCATGTTAAGGCTTGGTGTAGTTATACATTTACTCTGTAGTCCGTAAGTCGCAATGCACAGCATTGCTTTTGACCCCGATTTTTTAAATTTTTTAACAAAAACACATAGCCGCTTCTACCTTCGATTTCAGTCATTTTGCCCAATAGTGTTTGTCTACCAAAACAAAGTCTCTTTGGCAGAAGATTCACCTCAGTTTGTTACCTTTTCCCAATTTCACTTTGTCGAAGAAAATGAATGTTATTAGCACTGTCCGCTAATTCTGGGTACTGCTCGATGGAGAGCACGTAGTACCCATCATACCCCAAAACTTTTCCACTGCTCAGGAGCTGCCTCTTCTCCCCCTCTGTCCAGGGGCGGACCCCCTCCTCCCCATCACGTACTCGCTGCTGTTCTGTTGCCCACGCACCAGCCAGGGCCCGCTGACGAGCGAGCTCAACAACCCGGGCTTTCTCTTCGTCCACAGTGGAACCATAGCGAATATGAAGCGCCAGAGCACCACGCCGAATCTCCACGTCTGCGAAACGCCGAGTCCGACTATCCATGACTGTGGTGGACTGGGAAACAGTCACATTGACACCATTCTCCAGAGTCTTGTGTCCACTAGTGAGGTGCAAAGCGGCGAGGTCGGCATCTGGAAGGCCTGGCTTAACAAAGTAGTGTGTGTCCCTACCTTCGATAGTAAAGTGAAGGTCTTCCAAATAGAAGGCGTTGTTGAGGATGGTTGCAACCTTGATACAGTCCTCACTGGCCACGTTGAGCGTGTGAGTGTGCACACTGCCCTTGTAGATGGCAAACATAACGGCTCTACCGATGGGAGACATCGCCGCTGAGAACCACAGCCAAGACTTTTCACCTCTGCGACCTTGGCTGAGATGGACCTCTGGCAGCCGCTCGAATGACAGGAGAGAGTGCGCTTGTCTGGTTACTTCCTGCTGGACTCCAGAGATAGACTGTAGGAAAAGTGCAGTGAAACGTTAACACCTGAACATGGCAGAACCTGACTCTCCGGGTCATTTAGAAGGAGAGGCTGCTCTGCTTCAAAGAGTTTTTTTATCTCCCTCTAAGATAATGGTGTTTTCAAGCTGTGTTCTCAAGCATTACGTAGATAAATCCCTGTGACACTTTTTGTGTTAAGGTCTTATACTAAAGAAGCCCAACATAAATAGCTTCAAAAGATTGTTTTAACAGTAGCAATACAGACATTTTACATATGAAGTTAGTGCTAAAATGTGTTCAATGGATAACTATGGCAAGACAGTGAAAAGTACACTTTGTGCTTGTTATTATGCAAATACGGCACAATTAAAATTGATACGCTATGAAATATATGGCAATCCAATAAAAATGTGGCGACTTCAAAATATTGACTTAAAGGGGTAGTGCACCCATTTTTACAATTTGTATATTATTTAAATGAGCCCCAAAGTAGTACATAGTACTGTTCAGATTTTATCCTGGCCTCACAGTTTTAGCTGTACAGGATTGAACCAATGCTAGCAATTAGCAGGTTCCCATTGGGCAGACTGTCCTCCCAGCTAGCATTCTTTAAAATAACGTCAAAATCCACTCAAATAAGGTTTAACAGCATATTTCCAAGTGTCGCGGTTGGAAACAAAAATGCACATATGATTACGGAATGCAAAAGGACAATATTTTCGCTAAAATTGCTTTTCATGACTCGTTTCAGCTTCCAACTTTCTCTCTTTCTGGTATCACTCCGCATGGACATACTTAGTAACAGAACTCTTGATTTCCCGACTGCGTCCGATATGGCACATGTGCGCATATTGCAGGGATATAGTACGATACTTCAGCAAGGGAAATTAGTGATGTTGTTGCTAGTTGCTTCTTCTTGTTGTGTTGTGTTTGTGAAGTTGAAACCCTCCCCCTCCCACACTCTAGCGTAATCGTGTTCCTCTCGAGCCACCGTAGTTAGGTGCAGCACAGTCAGCATTCTACGCTACAGGGAAGTAGATCTGCCATGGACTAACAATGTTTTGGACAACTGTCGACTTTTCCATATGCCATTGCAGCATGTAAAATGTATACTACACACCAACAAAATAAAACTGTTTGTTTAACAAGTTGAGTGGACTGCCCAATGGGAACATGCTAATTGTTAGCATTGGTCCAATCCTGTACAGCTAAAACTGTGAGGCCAGGATAAAATCTGAACAGTCCTACGTACTACTTTGGGGCTCAGTAAATTATATCAAAACATTTTTTTAAATGGGTGCACTATCCCTTTAAGAGGAAGACGTTTTTATTTATTTTGTTGTTCTGTCTGATCCTCCACCCTATCAAAAGCATATTATCTGTTGGTTGGAGGAGCAAAATTATTAAACAGTCTCTGCTTTTTTGCTATTCAATTCATTTTATATTAAGCATGTATAAGAGATGTTAATTAAACCAACCGGCAGATCATCCCAGAGCTGACTCTTCCTCAGTTCATAG
Source organism: Rondeletia loricata (assembly GCA_900302605.1). NCBI lineage: Eukaryota > Metazoa > Chordata > Actinopteri > Beryciformes > Rondeletiidae > Rondeletia > Rondeletia loricata. The sequence goes on from OMLI01092259.1 coordinate 11,362, forward strand.
GATGGCATGCTTAAGTCAAACTTTGGGACTGGAAACCCAGGAATGGTATTGTGTAGATGAAAGCCAAAGGTTACAAGCCAGCTATTCACATCTAGGAAAAAGAAATACATTAAAGATGCAGACAGTGAGATGGCGTTTACAGTTACATGTGTGTGTCTGCATTTAAGAAGGTCTTAGTGTGCAGTGGATCATATTATATTGTAAGTGTGTTTACTATCCCTTTGAAAAAAGAAAACTGTATATTAAGCCCAGCCAAAAAAAAAGTGTGATCAAACACACAAATACAACTTTGAACACTGTCACTGAGCAATCAAGTGACACATAAACACATAAATAACATTATTCACAACAACACCACTACTACTAATAATACTAATATAGTAGTAATCATCATTATCATCACATTAGCAGCAGCAGCAGCATTATAATCTTTTCTGCACATTTCTTACCTGCAACATATTCTCTCACTTCATGCACTTTGCTGATGGGGTTGTTATTTCTGAACATGTATAAATTAAAAGGCGCTGGCTCTTTGCCAACTCTTTTCCAAGTGGTAACATCTGGAACAGTCCACCTCCCAGGCATTATGTCATAGTCCCTCTCCCCAAAATGCAACAGTTTGGTCAGGGGATCGTACAGACCTCCATGGAACCCAAGCACAAGCTGAAAGTCTGGGTTTGAGTCAAAGTAGACCTCACCGAAGGCTGTGTACTGGACCTGTTTGACCAGGAGGCCGTTGCTGGTGAAGACAGCCAGAGGGGTGCCAGTGTTATCACAGGCAATGTAGAACTCCTCCCCGCTGCTGATCTCCATTGCAAACAGGTGACCTTGGAGGTCGTAGTAGAGAGAGGTGATCTCCGAACTGGAGTGGTTGTATACATGTGTAATCCTGGCGGGGTAGCTCAGGTCTGCGTAAAAGTACTGCAGGTGTTGGCCCAAGCTAGTCTTGGTGGACACTCTACGACCGAGTCCGTCGTAACGATACTGAATTGTCCAACCGTTGCCCTTGCTGTAGACCCGCACCAGGAGTCCCTTGGAGTTGTACTCAAAGATTTCCGCTCCCCTCTGACGGAGAAAGCCGTCTTCGTCCATTCTGTATTGGATGTCCCCGAGGCGGGTGATGCGGTCTCTCAAGTCGTAGCGCAGTGGCAAAAGCCTGCCACTGTTTCCTGGGTTCAGCAGGTGGAGGTTTCCGTTAAGGTCATACGTATAGCGCCACATCACTTTGTCGTTCAGGTATACAGTCTGTAGCTGGCCATCCACATCATACTCATAGCCATACTTGGTGGTGTTGGCAAAGGGGCCGATCTTGATCTCTCGCTTGGTGACCCGTCCCACATCGTCATACTGGAAAGTGATCCAGTACATGAGCGAGCGGAAGATCTCATACTGAATCTCCTTGATGCGTCCGTGCGCATCAAAGTGCTTGGTGTAGGTCATGACCGCTGTGGATATGATCTGATTTATATCATAGTAGATGACCCCAAACTTTCCAAACTGCTCAACTTTTCCGGAGATGTCATCAAACTGGTAGAGGTCGATGGGCAGTGGTGTTTCGTTGATGACGCCTTGCACACTGGTGACGCGCAGGCTGCTGTCGTAAGTGTAGTCAAAGCGTGCGTTGACCATGCCGTCCTCGCTGAAACGGAAAATCTGCCGGTCCACCAGGGGACCCACTTGGCGGTAACGGATGGAGCAGATGAAACCTTCATTCTGCAGGTTGACAGTTTTCAGCACACCTGCCATCTCATCGTAGGTGAAGCTGACCCTTGTGCTGTCATACAGGATCTCTGACAGCTTGTTCTGCCGGCGGTACCTGTACAGGACCCTACGGCCTGTGCCCAGGTGAGATACCCTCAGTAGGAGGCCGTCTTCGCTGTAGTCCACGGCCACCGAGGCGTTGCTCTCTGGGGGATGGTAAAGGTTCCTGTAGTAGCCCACTGAGCGGATGGTCTGCATGGTGTAACGGGCTACGCTTGGCATGGTGACAGCAGAAAGCCGGTCCAGGGAGTCAAAATCAAAGATGTACTGGCGCTGACTGTGCAGCAGGAGAACCATGGACTAGAGGGAAAAGAGGAAAACAACAGAAGTGTTTTCTGGAGTTACATAATTCGTTTTGGTAAATGATTGTACTGAATCATATGTTACAGTTTATTTAATTAATTTGTATGCACTTTGGATTACAGTCTGTCTTCCAGAGGTTTACCACCCTTCCTGTTAAAATGTCATGCCCAGTCATCCTTTACCACACTGACGTTCCCTGTGTGTTGACATGGCCTCCACAGGCCCCAATGAAGGGATGATGCCAGGAGTGGCTGAGGAAATATCTGCCTAAAATTAACTAGCGACACCTTGTGGCAAAAATACGTTACTCTTTGGTTACTGCAGACAAATACTTGGCTAACCTAGGTTAGAAACATGGAAGATTTCCAGTATTCTTTTTGATTTATTTGGAGAGCACAAAACGTTTGCTGAACGGCAATCTTACTGGATTTGTTTACGTTACTATGGTTTTGCTTCACCTGCGTCAGGGTCTTGATTCACCCTGTCAGATCTTATTTTGCAATAATAACCAGCCTGCTGTACATTATCCCTTACATAACATTTCCTCAGGTCATGTTATTTTCTCACCTTCTCCAAGTAGGTGTAACTCCATGTCTTCCCGTCAGCAAACACCCTGGATACCAGGCGGCCTTGGCTATCATACTCGACTCTCTCGGTGGTGGGACCTCTCTGCAGGGCGCTGATCTGCCCGTTGCTACTGCGGCTCACGTTAACAGGCAGCAGCTTACTACTGGGCACCCAAAGCACCGGGTGGCCCGATGTGTCGTATATAATCTTTAAGAGGAACTTCCTGTGGTCATCGTAAATCTTTTCCGTCCTCAAGGTGCGATCATAATCGACAGACAGAATGTTCCGTCCATTCACCTGTAGGAAGGGTTTGATTTGAGTAGGCGCAAGACAAAATGCTACTACTACTACTAATAATAATCTTCATTTATATAGCACTTTTGAACAATGGCTACAAAGCACTTTACATAGATTAAACAACAGTACAAAATCAGATACAATTGATTTATTTTGATATCGGTGGAGTTCACATCTTTGTCTGGTTGCCTTTTAAAACTGTATGAACTGAGATTGCCGCTACGGTAGTCACAGAGATTAACAGCCCCTTCACCAGCTTCATTAAACTGAGAGACACTCTGGCAATTGTTCAGGTACGCTTAAATCACAACCTCCTAAATTTAGTGGAGGCAAAAATTGCTGTGAGGCAAAGTAACCACCCAAGTTAAGTTCATAAAGTAAATCATAAATCTCAGTGTCAGATTCTGAGATGGGGCAATAAGAAGACGTGAACTTATATGCAGTACTTGAATATTGATAACCCCCTTTATTTGGAACTTTAAATGTTTATATGGCCCATAAAGCCCTATGGAAAGAGAAGCAGAAAAGCATTGCAGCAACATTTTGCAGGGTTGTATTAAAGACAGTGACATAGCTAAATGGTAAATGGTAAATGGACTGCATTTCATATAGCGCTTTCCCCAGCTGTTAAGCTGTCCAAAGCGCTTTACAGTGTTTGTCTCACATTCACCCATTCACACACCGTTGGCGGAGGCAGCCATGCAAGGCGCCAACCTGCTCAACGGGAGCAATTCGAGTTAGGTGTCTTGCTCAAGGACACTACGACATATTTTTCCCCCAGGAGGAGGTGGACTCGAACCACCAACCTTCCGGTTGCTGGGTGAGGACTCTACCTCCTGAGCCACTGCCGCCTAAAGACATAAAATAACATATCCTTTTTTTTATTTTTATGGTTTCATTGATTTTGAGCATGGAATCCCTAATGCTCACGGTGTCAGTGCTATGCTCTACCACTGAGCTATAAGACCACAGAAAATATTCCCTTTTATTGGCATAGGCTACTGATCATATGCATGCGGCACAAAAAAAATAATACAAAAAATAAATAAAACTTACTCTAAGCTTGCGTCCAAACACGATCACTTTCCCCCTGGCTTGTTCTTTGCGGAAGCGCCACTCAACCAAGTTTTGCCCACTCTCCCCTGGCAAGCTCATGTTGCGTCTGGCTACAGTTGGGTTGGCAGCACCTGCCAGGATGTGAGGCTCTGTCTGGTAGTGGGTGTCCATCCCGTTGGCATAGGTAATCCTCAGGGAGTTGTCAAAGCCCACTTGATAGCTGCTTCTACATTGGTCTGGTGATGGAAAAAAAGTGCAATTTAAAACAGTGGAATAGGCAATTGTGTTCAAGATATAGGGGCAAATTCACAAAGGGATTGCGCGGCTTTTTCTGACGCTATGCCTGTGCAAATAACCCCAAAACAAACCTTGCTATTCACAAAGCACTCGCAAAGGGTGAAATGCAGTGCTAACTGCGTTGCCATCATCATTGCGTCTCTGTGCGTCCGTGCTATTTGCGGGTATTTAAATTAGGTAATATGGGCGAAAAATTTGCCCCTCTCTATGCAAATGAGCCTCATTGCAAAAACACTCCAATTCAAAAAGATCAGCGCTAATTGCCACACGCAGTTAAAGTGAAGTTATTTACGTCTTCAGAGAGTTGGTGGTAACTAAGCGCATGTATAAGGGGTGTCATGGCCAGTGTCTCCGGTGATCATGGAATGATGCATGGATGACAATCCCTGGTTACTGGGTAAGAAAGATGTTTTGAGAAAACGTTTGTGCTA